>JARHVA010004798.1:0-265000 GCA_037957365.1 Torreya grandis | reverse complement strand
CAAATTAGTTTGATGGTCATTACTCTTAATTTTCCTAGCTCCATCTGGTATCTTCCACTCTAACTATTATTCATGAATGTAGTATTCTCCTTATTGTTTTTTCTTATATGCTATATTTAGTTCACATAACATGTAAACATTGTCATTTCCATTTAGAGATATTTACTTCCTCATTCAAGTTATAATTCAAACTATCACCTGAATTCAATTGAATAGAGTCTTCTTTTCGCATGCCAAGTGGATTTGTGATGGTTTATGGTTATTAATAAATAGTGTTTGATTCTTATAATGGCATCCTCACTATAGTACATGCCATTTCCCTCCACTAAAATTGCCTTTGACCTAGATCATTGGTTTTTTAGTTGTAGTTGCATGATTGCTTTTTGAGATTTTCTTTACCATTGAGTAGGTGGATTTTATTATAGATTATAAGTTGATTTTTGTTTTTAATAGCTGATCAAGGATCTCTTTTTACATTGTCAACTAACTAATATTATAAAATTTAGAACTTGTTTTAAAAAATTAATGAGAGAACTGCCCATCTAGTTGCATGGCTTGGCCCACAAGCAAGGGTTGGAAGATAACCGAAAGTGCATGTTCATGCACTATTCTATCTATACCAACTCAAATTATAGTCTTAATAATTTTATTACTTTTATAATATTATTAAATCAATACCACTTATTATTACATTATCCTCTCAGAGTTTAATAGGTATATAAGATCATTTGGGTTAGTAAGCCTAAACCAATAGTTATATTGATAACCATTCATATGGATTCAAAAATACTATGGCTGGGTATGTGCATAGAGTTAGGGGACAACTATGTGGACATTTCCAATAATGCGATCATGTTATTTAAATTATGGCTTAGTAATTACCAAGCCATAAAAGTAATCTCATTATTTAAAATAAATAATGTGATCACATTTTTTAAAACAAATAATGAGATTACACTAATAACGTGGTAGCGTTATTTAAAATAAATAATGCGATTGCATTAATAATGTGATCACATTCCCTATGTCACCAAAAAAATAAAAATTGAACTTGAATGCAAAATTTACTTACTTTGCATTTACATTCTTTCTTTTCCCTCACTCTGCAATTGTGTTTTGCCCTTGTGAGGCCAAACCTTGTCTTAATTCATCCTAGGAAGCCATTGATTGATGATGCCACCACGTAGAAGAAGTAAGTGCTAAAAATCTATTCACTGTTTATTAATTTTAGTAATTTTTTAATTATTTTATTGGTAAATTATTTATTTTTAATAACCCATTCTTCTAACCCTTTTGTTCCTCTACCTAACCCTCCTAACCCTCCACCTAACCCTCTTGTTCCTCATCCTAACCTTCCTCTTAACCCTCTTACAGTTCCATAAACTCCCCTAGGTAGTTAGGAGAGTCTAGTTGACCACATTGTGGAAAATAAAATTGAAATTGAAGAATTAATTGGGAGAAGAGGGGTCCCACTTCCACAAACACCCATCGTACTTATTTGGCCAATTCCATAGAGACATTATTAGGTCAAATTAACTCTATAATGAGTCAAATTGACATATAAGCTTCATATCAAGATATTTGTAGGGCTTATTATGCTGAAAATTTTAAACACATGAGGTTAAGAATAAAGGCATATCAAAAGCCTTTATTTTTGCCTTATTCATTGACCCAACCACCAATGCACCATTTCTAGTAACTGTTAAACATTTTCCAATCCATTGCTGCCAACACAATTTAATCACAACCATGATGGATAGTTTTTTATTATCTTCCATGTAACAACCACAAGGTCTAATTATATTTTTTGATGAAACTTTACTATGAGTTTGTCCTCAATGAGATTCTAAACTATTTTGATTTTAGTGAGTTTCAGGGTTACGGGAAAGGCTCTGCATAGGATCAACCAGGTACACATCATACGGTTAATCAACATCTAAAGATCCATATCCAAAATCCTCTTGAAGCTAAGACACCCTCTATAGTTTAGTAGGTCATGTATATTGACATTATACATGTACTTAGTTTAATAACTAATACACTCATTCAACACATGAGTAGGCTCTCACAGACTGATGCTAAAGATATACCACTTAGTGTGCATATCTAAGCCCACCCTTGAAGATATACCTTTTGATGATGATGGTACTAGTGGTTTAGAGGGCTTGGATAATATAATTATGAGTGATGAGTTTTTGGCATGCAAATTTGGTGTGCAAACATCAACCACTACATAGATGTAGGTATATTTTATATAAATGTCGTGTTAAATTTAAGTTATAAATAAAAATTTAATTTAGCTAATAATTAATTTACATAGGAACTGAATAATATATATGTCATTTTTATGTCTCAGGAGGTGAGAGTGCCTTCATCATCATAGTCGACATTTACAACATTTGATTTAAAGCAACCATTGTTTATATTTTTAGATCCATCTACTGGCCCATCCACTACTGCATTTGTCTCTATTAGGATGATACCTTTTAATTATACAGAGGCAAAATTTTGAGTTAATCTTATGCTCTATGTACATTTATTCTATGTATATTTGCCTTGTAATTTTAAGTTAAATTTATCTATCTAAGATCTCAAAATTTAAGTACAATGTTATTAAATACACTCTTAGTTTAATAAAGGAGAAAAACTTGCCATATATATCTTTGATACTTTATATAAAAGTAAGTGAGACCTTATTTACATTCAGTTGATGGTTCAAGTAAACACTTCTCCATCACTATGAGTCAAGGCAAAAATATGCATTGATGTTACAATGTCATCCACATAAGCACTAACAAAGGTATATATTAACTTGTAATTTTGAATTGTAAATATAGACTTGTTCTAAGAATTTTCCTACATTCTTGGGAAAAATACAACTTATGTGAATGTATTATGTATGCAGGGTTGTCCCATGACATATGATAGTCCTAGTCAAATGATTAATAGGGAAACTTCTCATATTTATTCCATATTTTAAATACCTATTTGAATAACTGAGCCTACTACTGACTCATTGGAGCATCAAAAATAGATTGAGTAGGACCGCTAGCTTGCAGTAAGTGCATGTTTAAATAATTTTTTATTCTAGTTTAAATTTAATTTCTTAACAAGTGGTTGAATTTATTTTATGTTAATTTTGTAATAACACAGGACCCACAATTTGACCTTGGAGAAATTCAAGGCATTAGAGGGATCTTCATCTACCAGTAGGGCATTCTAAGGAGAGTCTTCTTTGAGGAAGGCAAAGAGAGGGATGCTATTTGATGATAAGGATGTCTTACATGAGATGTGATTTTTTGTATGCCTATATGGCAATGTATGCATTTTTGGTATTATATATGTGTATATGACATTAACCCAACATTATTTACTATGTTGGTAGATGTAATTTTTTGTATACCTATCATGGCAATCTATGTATTATTGACATTGTACATGTGCCTATATGATTTTTTTGGAGTTTTCATCTAAATTATTTTAATATATCTAAATTATATTAAGTTTTAATTTAAAATGTTATCATATAATATTATTTTGATCTTCCAAATTATTATCTATTAGATTTCATATTTCATGTTGTACATAAATGAGGAATAAAAAATTGTTCTTTTTAATGCTATGAATCTCTGATCTTCCATATTTTTTTAAATTATAATTTTAATCTGATTGTATGTAGTGGAAATAACTGATGACACTCTTATTTATTTTACATTTGTCATCACCCATTTACAACTTTTCAATTGATCATTAGCACAATTTGATTTCACTTGAGGCCCATACCCAATCATGTTGATAATTATATAATTCATAGACATAAAATCATTCATAAATCCTTGCAAATTTTTCACTCTAATACCTATACCTAAAAACCTAATCTTTTACCTTCACGTGGATTTAATGCCTTTTTGGCTAGCTTTTCTTGAAACTAAGACTACTACTTGTATGCCTTCTATGATTCTTATTGTGATAACCCCTCAAGTTGTACTTAGAAAATATAGTCATTATTTTTTTTAAAATAAATAACTTAACAATAATTTCATAGATTTAAATAATACAACATAACTAAATTATAACTAAACATAAAAGTACTTCTAATTCAAATACTACATACACTATAAATTTTATAAAACTCCAAGGAAAGTAAATACCATAGGACATAGATATGACTGGACTCACAATACAACTATTATTGTTCAAATATATGAACACATAATATAATTACATTCCTTTAGGAATATAGCCTAATACAATCATAAGATACCAAGCTCTCTAGAGCTTGAGTTAAACCAACTCATGTATTACTGATATTCTCAAGTGTCATCTACAGGTAGTACTACAATGGAGGAGGGAGAGCATCACTCAAGTGCTTTACCACACCAACCATAGACCAAAAATATCTTGCACAATCCCCTTTTAGGAAATGGCCTTCCCTTCATGGATAGGTAAATAAAACTATGCAAAAATCTAGTGAGACATGCTAATACCCCATATGCTATAAGATTTATAAAAACATGCAGTGTACCATTAATAAATTCATTCTAACATGATATCACATAATATGAAAATCAAACATATGAAATGACAATGTATATCAAACATTATTTTGGCCAAAGTTTTTATATGATCATTTAGATGGGTCAATTTTATAACACACCACTTAATCAGATTATCTATTGGTGGTACTACCTAGGCTAGTAGAATCCATCTCACTACCTATTAGTATCATCAATATAATTTTTAAAATAAATATATATAACATAGTATACTACTAAAAAATTCATACATATTTTATCCTCCTAGCATGAATATCACATCACATGTTATATATAAGAATAAGCAAAGTACTACCCAAGTATGTTTCACATTCATATTTAAATGTAGATTCAAAATTACTACATAAGATCCAAACAACAATCCCGATGACAACCTATATTATGATAGTCTAGGATTCTAAGGTTCAACTACTATTTTTTCCAAAATCAATCATATTAAGTAGTCATATAAACATAGAAGCATACACTCATATTCAAACATGCATAACTATAAGAAAAAAGTCATACAATGCATATAATTTTATCTTAACATTTGTTTTCACTATCAAAATTGTATGCACACCTAAGTGATATCCTGAAAAATGCCAATACACATATTATTCAAGTAACAACTATAATATATATATATATATATAGGTGTGTTTCAAATACATTATGTACCATCCAGGTACTTTTCATACTATAGAACTCTATGACATCCCATAATATCATAGCTCATCATGTATGAGTTTCGTACTCAAACATGAACACACAATCTTACACTGCAATTATCAAACCAACAAATATGGGGTTATACCATCTGATTAAACCCTAGATTAATTTGCACAATACTAATCAAACAAAAACATATCTCAAGATACACATCATGATGCATTATTTTATACTAGGAATTTCAAAACATTGCATATAAAATACTCTCACAAAAATACAATGAACTCAAGTTTTCATCATTTCATGATGCTATAATTTGAATTGATCGACATATTACATAACACTACTGAGCTTAAAGATGTATTACTGGGCCTCTTTGAGTGTTCTAAGTATAGCCACAATAGAGATTTAGATCATATAACTATATCGATCCCTGATAAAGTATAAATCATACATAAGTATATCAATATTTCACAAAATATCTATCTTTGCTATTGTTTACTTAAAATAAAGAGATATTCCAAAGAAATCTAACCCTCTTTCTACAAATCATGTACATTCGTTTCAAGTATAATTATCATATAATAATGGCTTACAAAGATAAGTAGTCATATATATAATCATTGATTGACTAAGGATTTATCAATTAATCTCATTCACAATTTATTACAAGGATGCAATTATTCTAATTTACAAGGTATCTCCCTCGTGTCTAGACTAAATTAGCAAGCTTAAAGATTATGGGTTTTAAATAATCCGAGTTCATTATATTTTTGCTGATTTATAATTGATACCCATGTTTATAGTTTTATCTTGTGCTATAGTTTCCTTTGTACACTTACAAATTATTATTTAACTAAATAAATAGAACATTCTAAGCATTGTTTTTATACTACACTCTTTTATAACAATGCCATACAACTGGCAGTGCATATTTCTCATACCATAATATGAAAATCGAAAGAAATATAAAGTTCCATCAAACATTCGATCTTATATTAAAGAAGAAACATAGTTTATTTCTTTCTATTATGGATTAATCTCATTGCATACACTAATAATTATTATTTTAATTCTAAACTTAGCATTTTACTTTAAATACACACTCATACCAAAAGCATGTTCATAGCATTTAAAACTTCAACATTTACTTGGAATTACACATGTAACATTTACCTAAATATAAATATTCAACCTTCTATTTAGAGGCATCGATTTTATTATCATAACATGGTGTGTCATTCTCAAAGCAAGGCATTTGATAAATATAGCGATTTCAAAAAGAAACTGAGCTTTCCAATTAAAAATGGAAATTTTGAAATAATGACTATCTATTTGATAAATATACTCTCAGCAATATCCAAAATATACAATAATATTATTCAAGCATATACACAACAATTCATACACATGATGTTTAAAAATTTAAAAACCATTATGACTTAGCATTTACAAATTTATCATTTCTATGATTTCTATATAAATACTTATGCAATTTCATTACATAGTGATTTCACTATTCCACTTTGCATCCAAGTGACTAGTCTGGGTATTTCCTGACAAGGCAATTAAAGTTTATAAAGGGCATTCTGCTATTTGTGACATGGCTATTTTTTTTAATAAAGACTCGGCATTTTTAAAAAATAAACTCAACCAATAATTAAACACCATGCAACTATGCAGTGTTGAAATTTTATCTTAGCTCAACAAATACACTTTTAACATTCAATGACTTTGATATATAGTTTGGCATTTTGATTTAATAGCATGACGTTTAGTGTTTAATATGTAATGTTTTGTTTTTGGTTTGAGTGTTTTAATTTGATTTTGGGCACTGGAGACCACTAGTTCAGTGATTTAAATATATCTACTCAGCTTTCAGTTATTAAAAACTCCACTATTGCAAAGTATTTCTCAAGCCTCAAAACTAAGCGATTCCTAAATGACTGGGCACTTGCATAGATGGATGGGTGTTTCAATATAATGAAAAGGCAATTTTTATTAAAAAACTTAAGCTATCCTTTTTAACCTCGACGTACCACACTATTAACTTAGCGTATCAATTTCGATACTCAAAAATTAAATTAATGACATAACTTTTTAAATTTAAAACACAATATAACATATCATTTTGATTTAGCAGTTCCTAGTATTGACCTGTCATTTTATTCAAACTCAATGATTAAATTACTTTCCTAACATTTAATATGTAGGCCTATACAACTGTAATGATGACTAGATTAAGGAAAAATACACAATGATTTATATATGAAATGATTCCCTATTATAAAGAGGAATCTTAATTAATACTTGACATTTTAATAAAATGATACGGTCTCAATAAGAACAAGCCCTTATTTTGATCTATTTACACATGGCATTTCATAATACACTTGGCTACCTATATTATAAACATCAATTTAATTTATCAAATATGGTTCAACAAGTTATAAATATGGCTAAGATTTTTCCATATGCATGTTTCCAAATAAATTAAGATGAGGGTCACATAAGTCCCTAATTCATTCTTTCGTATAGAGACTTGCAGGCTAAAACAAACAACTACACTGGCCAACACACATGCAGTCTTATATAATCTCAATGTAGACATGATAATGTTGAGATGCTACCATGCAAATCAAAAATAAGATGAGACTGAAATCACATACATAGACACCAAATTTAATGACTTTAGATGTCGCTCTTATAAGGCACATGTTCAAGGAAATAAAATGCAAGCCTTTAATAATATTACATAGGTCTAATATAATAAATAATAATTAAACAATTTCATCTTATTTAATATATAGGAAACTTAATTACAATCCCGACCTAATATAAACACTTTTTCTTTTGTCCACTCTTTAGCTTCTTCCCTCTTGAGCTTCTTGTCTTTCTACATGCTTCCTTCTTACCAAAATTCCCCCTTTATTTATAGAACTTATTTCTCTTCTAAATTATGTGCCCCACCTTTGCATGAAAATTATCCATTTTCATTATCCCATGCAAGTCAATATAATAATATAATTTTATCTTCTTTCTATGTAAAACATGTTTTTTAAATAACTATGCCATTTTTTCTCTTTTGTATGCATAAATCTTATTTATTTTAACATTTAGTTCATAAAATTAATTCTCTTAATTTATCTTCCATTATCTTTACTAACTTTTATTAATCTTTTCTTTTCACTTTAGTTTACCAAATTAATGTTAAAACATTCTAAGTTAATTAGGATAATAATGAAATCTATTTTCTTAATTTCTAAATAAATATCATGCATAATTTAAATTTTCAGAAAATAATATTTATAAGGATAATTATGGCATTAATTATTTTTTATTTATAATATAATCGTATCTAAAATAATAATATCTTTTAGTAATTAATAATTATTTACCTGTTTTAAATTCAAAAATCAAATCAATTATAATAAAAAATTTTTACGAAAATTAAAATGAAATCCACACTCACAAATATAATCACAAAATATACATGCTTCCATTTTTATGCTAATAGCATTTAAAATCTACTGTGCATGTGTGTAGGGTCACTAGCAATTTCCACTAGTATTTTCTCCAATCATTCCATCTAGTCAATCGTCTTCAATGATGCTCTCCCTCATCAAGCTTTGAGGGTAGGACCTATTCTAAATCCTCTTCATAACAATTAGGTAGTTAATCCGAGTCATCACCAATGATGCAAAAACTAATAAATACATATCTATAATGTATAAAAAAAAATATGCAGTTGTCACAACATGTATTTCTAATCAACAATATCACTGTTCAATTATAGTATATGTCATAAAGCTCAAATCAAAGCAATAAAAATAAGAGATTAGTCATACTAATCAATAGATTAAATATTTATTTGGCTTAGGGTGAAATTAAGATGTGACACTTGTTCCTTTATATTTTCTTTCACCTCTTGAGTAATCTATATCAATACCTCTTATGCACTCAACTCCTTTTGGTGACCATGTACATTGTCTACTTCTTCCTTTTTATAATTTTATCTTTTCTAAACTTTCAAGATGAAATTATACCTAACATTTAATATAATATCTTTATTATGATAAAAGGCAACCTTATTGACTTGAAACATAATATTCACTCATGAAATAATGATCCATCTTTGGAAAGAACCCTTTATCATCCCCTATACCACCTAATGCACTATTTTCTCTTGTTTGTTTAATAAGGCTATGAAAGTCTTATTCATATTCTGTAAGATCATGAATAATTCCTACCTAAGTTATCCAATCTTGTTCTCAACTCGACTCAAAATCCACTCTAAGGCAATCTTCTTTTAAACTAGTCAATTACTCATTAGGTTTGTTCTTAGCTAGTCACTAATCTCTCAAATATGCTCTACTTCCATTGAATAATTCTTCTTTAATAAAATTTGTATAGGAAATAGTAAAACTCAATAATTTATGTAGGTGTCAAAACTTACAAGAAATCAACCAACTATAGGTCTTTAAGAGATTGAGATTTTATTCTCAAATTCTATCTTTTTAAGTTTCTAGGTCTCTAGACTTAGTTGTTCCTCCAATAGGTCAATTTATAAAAATAGAGTTTTTAGCTCTTAAAAAATATATTTATAGTATTATTTTAGAAATTATAACATGTTCCAACCCTTACCCAAGTTTATATAACTTAAATAAACCAAAAACTCATCTTACTTTATGCACAACTTTCTAAAAAATGGTCTTCTACTGGTGTACAAAAAAATAGTCCTTTGTACCTATAATTTCAAACCTATTGTCAACCCAATGATAATTGGAATAAGTTATAATAGCCATTACTCATATGATCACAATGTTTTAGACCTTATTTTTCAATCATTTGAGTTTTAAATGTGTTTTACTCATGAAACCCTTACTTCAGATTTACTCAAAAATTTTGTAGGCCGAGAGCTAATTATTGATAGTTCATAGAGCTTCTCAAGATTTTCTATGATATAACAAATGTATATTGGTATTAAAAAACCTATTAAACTATTACAATACTCCAATTGAGTTCATATAATAGTTTTCACATGTAAATAAGCCTCTAAAAATGACTGTAATAATAAAAATACATAATTCTTGAGGGTTTCATGAATATAACTAGGATTTAAGCTTGTAGTCAATATGAAAGGATTATAATCATATTATAAAAGGATAATACAATGGGAAACATGAAATAAAACTTATAAATATTTATTATGTGTAACAAGAAAGCATTTACACAGTCCTTCTCTACTAAGACAGACCTATAACATATGCTCTAACCTCTTCAAAAATGATATTTTTTATCCTTTATGCTATTTTCTTGGTCTTATATGGTTCATCCTCATTAGGAGTGAGGATTATAAAAATTTTAGATTCTAAAACAAGATTATTAATTTACTAAACTTTCTCAAATATTCTCTTACTCATTCAAATTAAACTTACTAAATTGACCTAGTTTATAAGTCTTAATAATTATTTAAGACTATTGTTTACATGTATTTGGTGATGCTCCTGCATCACCTTTACTATCCTCTAAACTACCCCTTTTGTAATTCACTCTTCACACTCTCTCACTATACATTCCCTAGGTTTGGTTATTCCTAGATGCCTTCCTCTTCTTTAATAATTTCAAAAACGCTTTATATAGCCCTTATATCCACTTATCCAACCTTCATTAAACCCACTCAATCTACTTTCAAAGGCCTCCACACTCCTTTACACTTTATTTCACTTTTTACATTCAAGGGATATTTGGACTAATAGGCCTAATTCATGTTCTTTAGATTGGTTTCCAACCCTTCAACACCTCACTCCTTTATCACCTTCAACACCTCACTCTTTCATCACCTTCAACACCTCACTCCTTTATCACCTTCAACACCTCACTCTTTCATCACCTTCAACACCTCACTCTTGACATACTTCAACTCCCCATTGAGGTTTCTAGACCCAAGTCAATGGCCATTAAAAATTATATTGATTTTTATGCCTACCCCTTACGGGTGTTAGGCCTCCTAAAATTGATCTTTGACAATATAAAAAACCTATTCTAGCCTCCAAATCCCCTTGAACACTTAAAATACACTTTCATGCAAAAGTGGGTGAGAAAAGGGAGAGAGAGGGAGTTGCATGGGGGTGTGTGGTTTAGGAGAGTAGGGGGAAGTAGTATGAGTTAGTAGAGTAAGTATAAGTTTCATGAAAGAGGGATAGATTCAACAATAATATGGAAAACTATGTGGAGGATTGAGTATTTTTAAATAGATAGAGGGGTAGTTTGACCTTCAAGTAAAGGTGGTTTGATGAATAACAATCATGGAGATACAATTTACTACAGTCCTATGGAAATATTTTTATTGAGTTGTTGGAACACAAAACTTTTATATATAATTTAAACTATAAAATTGAATATTCTACCCACAAATTCCTTGCATCATTAGAAAATACACAATTAATTTCCATTCAACCATACAAACATTAACAATAAGTACAAGCAGAAAATATTAGTTTCAAGTAAAGTGTCAACATGCAAAGACCTCATATTGATAGAAAAAAGGCACTAAAAACACATTTAGGGGAGGTTTATAATGTATAGGGCTAGGTTTTTGGCTTCCCATCAGGCCTGATCGACAAACCCACCACCCATTCCAACCTCAAGAATGCCCTTCCCAATATAAGAAAAATGTAGTTTTTAAGCCTGAGTTCAAACATGCATAAAACAAAACTTGTAAGTCATTTATATGAAATATCAAATCCTTAACCTACCTCTTTAATCCCTCTAGTCTCACCCTATATAAATTAGGTGGAACCTTCGAGAGAAATCCATTGGATAAGTTGCAGTAATGGGTCCAAAAATGCAACTTTTTGGCATTGAATAGGCAACTTCTTGAGCTCCAACTGTTATTTCTACCTTAGGTACCTTCACTTGAGAATATATCACTTTTATCATGTATAAATATTAAAATTACACATGATCTAACTACCAAAACATTAAAATTCACTTGTAAGTTCATTTTCACTACCGTTCAGGAGGCAAAAACACTGATAACAAATGTTAAAGTTTAAGTTGTGGTTACAAAAATCTAGTTTTGATGCTCCCTAATCAAAAAATGTCATTATAAACATGTCTAGTAGGGTGGGAAGATAAAATATAGTACTAGGTTATTAGCCTCCCATTAGGCCTAATTGACAAACCCTCCACCCATTTCAAACTCAAGAACGCCCTTCCCAATACAGGAAAATGTAGTTTTTTAGCCTATATTCAAATACATGTAAAACAAAACCTATAAGTCATTTGTATGAACCATCAGATCCCTCCCCTATATATTTAATCCATACAATCACACCCTATATCCCTCGAGTGGAACCTTCAATAGTAATATGTTGGACAAGTTACAGTGACGAGTCTAAAAATGCAACATTTTGGCATTGTATAGGTAACTTCTTGAGCTCCAACTATCATTTCTACCTTTGGGACCTCCATTTGAGAATATATCACTATGATCACATCTATATAGAAAAATTACACATGATCACACCACCATGACATTCAAATCCACCCATAAGTGCATTTTCACTACCATTTAGGAGCACAAAACACTAACAAAAAATGTTGTCAAAGTTAAAGTTATGGTTGCATAACTTTGGTTCTAATGCTCAATGATAGAAAACTAGAACTACTAACATGTCTAGGGGGTGAATAATGTCTAACCAAGTTTTTTTCCTCCAATCAAGCCCGATCGATAAACCCACCACCTATTCTGGCCTCAAGAATGCCCTTCCCAATATAAGAAAACTTCAAGTTTAGCCTAAGTTCAAATACACATAAAAGGAAACCTATAAGTAATTTATAAAAACTATCATATCCTTCCCCTACCTATTTAATCCCTTTAATCACACCCCATATCACTCAGGTGGAACCTTTGAGAGTAATTTATTGGATAAGTTGCAGTGATGGGTCTAAAAATGCAACTTTTTGGCATTGAATATATAACGTCTTAAGCTCAAACTACCATTTATGCCTCTAATATTTCCACTTGAGAATCTATCACTTTGGTCACATATGGATAGGTAAATTACATATGATCACATTGCCACAACATTTCAATCTACCCATAAGTGTATTTTCACTACTGTTCAAGAGTGTAAAACCACTAAGTACTTAACAAGTTAGTTTCTCTTAGAATGAAGAATATAAAATTGTTTACTAATAGTGCCAACCACATGAAGGTCAAGAATCAAGAGAAGATTTATTTATACACTATCCATCTTGGCTACACTAATGAGGTGGATTGGTGTAGTTAAGAATCAAGAGGAGATATTTTGCCTCTCCAAGGAAAGAGGTCTCTAATTTGAGGGTTTTTATTAGATTTTGATATGTAATAAGACTTCAAAAGATGGATACACTTACTTTCCATGCTTAAGGTGGAGGAATGGCCATAAGTGGAGATCCTACATTGAAAATCATGCAATATCATGAAGATTCTAGTGAATGCAATGAGAGAGTGGAAACTTGAGAGTTGACAATCAGTTACATGCAGGTAAGAAGGAATAAATATTGAATGGGGAGATAGTTAAACCATAATATCCTAGGAAATAGGATTTAATAATTTCAAACATGCTAACCCTATGACTAAAGCAAGCAAATAATCATTTCATGGAGTTAAATAATCATTTAATATATTTCACACTACCCTATAATAATGGAACTACATGGGATTTGAAATCAAGTTGGTTGAAGAATAAGTAAAACATTGAAGGTAAGGGCATGATGAGTCAAGATCAAAATGGAATCAAGGAGATCACCATGCCCAAATATAGGTCAACTCATGAAGGCATTTGACCGCATCAAATACTTCAAATATCCATGATGTTCCTTCATTCAAGGCAACCTCATTTTAAGGATAAATGCTAAGTACTTTTAGCTTCAAGAATATGAAATTATTTATTGACAGTGCCAACCACATAAAGGTGGAAGCTTATTTGGCACCACTAACCTACAAAAAATTGTTAGTAAGTAATTAAAAATAAATTCATATGTACTACCTAGAAAATAAAAAAAATTGTTAAAATTGATTACATCTACATTTGAAAAGTCAACATACCCATGTATTTCAATCCAACAAACCACTAGGATCTACTCTAACCTTGATAGAATAAAGAATAACTTCATGTTCTGACTCCTAACTTTCCATAGTTTCTTATTTAATGGCCTCCCATGATATTTTTGTAATTGGATATTCATTGCAAGAATCAAATTTTAATAGTGCAATATTTTCCTGTGCATTTCAAACTCTTCAAACAACCATTGATATGAATTTTTTATAGGATATCATCAAAACCAAGTTCTAGTAACTACCACTGACCCAATCGGATAATCAATGTTTATGGGGATAAAATTCTCGATTTGGGTTAAAATAGACTTTAAAAAGTGAGTTTTATCTATATAAAGAATAACACGATCATGTTATACAATAATGCAATCACATTATTCTTAATACTCAATTTGAGTTAAACATAGACTTTGAGAAACAAGTTTTATCTATATTAAAAATAACACAATCATTTTATACTTAATATATATTAGGGATTAGGGCATTAGTGCATAGGGTTTATGGATTAGGGATTAGGGCATTATGGCATAAGGTTTATAATTTATGTTTTAGGGTTTAGGGCATAAGGTTTAGGTTTAAGGGTGTATATAAGGTCTAATATTTCTATACCATGTGAACCCAATTATTAGTACAAAGGATGTTAATTAGGGCTAAATCAATTGGTAAAAATGGAAAGTTTATGGTTTACAATTTAGGGTATAGTGTTTATGGTTTATAGTTTAGGGATTAAGCTTTAATGTATATATAGTTTAGGGTGTACATAGGGTCCACTATGTTTTTCATCTCAATTATCCCCCACATCATCATAGATTGAACAAATTAGTTGATTGGGATAATGAGTAATGTCATTCGGGCCAAATTAAGTAATGTATACACCTAATTATTAATCTAAATGATGTTAATTAGTGATAAATCAATTAGTTTAGGGATTAAAATATAGGGTAAATAAGGTTTATGGTTTAGGTCTTGGCGTTTAAGACCTATAAGTTTTAGGTTTTAGAGTACATAGGGTCAATCACAAAGATATTGAGGATAATTTGAATCACTTGAACCTATTTATGACTATAAAATGTTTTTTAGGTTGTCATTATACCCTATGTCATCTTGAAGATTCAGTGAATTAGTCAAATGGGGCAAACAATCATGTGATTTAGGCTAAACTGAGCCATGTGAACTTAATTATTAGTCTAAACAATGTTAATTTAGGCTAAAATGATTGGTTTAGGGTTTAAAGATTTTTTTTATCGTTTAGAGTCTAGGGATTAGGGCTTAAGCTCTAGGTTTTAGGGTATATAAGGTACAATAATGAAGGTAATTAAATAAAATGTGAGCTCCTTGAAATAGATTTGTGAGTAAATAATGTGATTTTGGGCTCAATTAACCCCCACATCATCACAAATTGATCCAATTAAGTCAATTATGGTAATAAGTGATGTGAATCTGACTAAGTTGATCCTTATGAATCTAATTGTTACTATAAATGATGTTAATTGGGGCTAAATTGATTGGTTTAGGGTTTAAGGTCTACAATTTAAAGGGTTTAGGGTTTAGGGCTTATGGTTTAGGGTTTAAGGTAAATGGTACAAGGTATAGTGTTTAAGGTATATGATATAGGGTCGAATCACTAAGGTAATTGAAGAAAATTTGAACTATTTATTCACCTATTTATGACAATTGCCTTCATGTTTGCATTTATAATAAAAGTAGGGTCAATTAAGCCATACATGTTGGATATATTATACAATCGATTAAGCCATAATTTTGGTTTAGGGGCTCAATTTTTCCCAAACCTTGCCCCTAATTACACAAATTGACTAATTAGATCAATTCATGATAGAATCAAACTTAATTTTGCCCCAATTCATATGTTACTCTTGAAGGGGTTCAAATGTGCCTCAAATGCCTCCTCAATTAAATCAATCAACTCTTTGGTTAATTATATATGACATGAGATTAGGGTTAATTTCACTCTAAATCACATCATATATAATTTAAAATAGATTCATGTGGCTCATTTTGACCCTAAATTGGGATTAAAGATTAGGGATTAGAACATTAGGGCATAGGGCTTACAATTTATGTTTTAGGGTTTAAGGATTAGGGTTTAGGTTTAAGGGTGTATATAATGCCTAGTCACTCTATGCCATGTGAACCTAATTATTACTACAAAGGATGTTAATTGGGGCTAAATCGATTGGTAAATAGGGAAAGTTTATGGATTAAAATTTAGGATATAATGTTAAAGGTTTATGGTTTAGGGATTAGGGTTTCATTCATATATGGTTTAGGGTGTACATAGGGTCCAATATGTTTTTAGGCTCAATTATCGCCCACTGTAGACATTTGAAAACTACACAATGATAGTTTTTGATGTCATCTTGACCTATAGACCCCACCTAACCTACTAACACCTATTTATGACTTCATTATGACAAAACATCCTCCAAACATATCTCTCAAGTTAGGCCCTTTCGACCATTTGCTTATGGCCCTTGACCATCACCGATTAGGGTAACCATCGATGGTTGAACCTAACCATCGATAGTTGTGGTCATAAACCTTGCCTTAGCATTTAAAATCATATATAGTGTTGTTAAGAACAACAGCCTCCAAAATGGTAACTTGATTTAAAACTAGATTTTAAAAATTAATTAAAATAGGCATCTTTATCCTCATAACTTAGCAACTTTCCCTCAAATCTTCCCTCCTCACTTAGCAAGTTTTTTTGTATAAATGCAAGGCTCTTGGAGGGGTTGTGGATCTATAAATTTGCATCCACATTCTCTTGTTCTCTTTATGCAGGCATCCAAGACTACAAAGCTTTATCCACATGACTTTTGAAGGTAGGATTATTGTTATGATATTCAACTCTCTCCAGGTTTCAACTATCATCCACTTGGCATCATACAAGTATCATTTACTTAACATTTTCTTCTATCATTTGAGTTTTTTTTATCTTAATCAGTATATCTACACATCCTTCCTAATCCATAGTTCCCATATCCCTCCTTCTACCCCTTAGTTACCTCATATCCACCATCCTTTTAATCCTCCATATGCACCCACAAGAAACCATTGATGATTGTTGCAAGTGTCACCGATCACAATAATCATCATCGATTAGATCCATCTATCATTAGTCACTTTGACCACTGATGGTCACTATCAGAGAAAATAATAGATTATTATTTTCTCCCCTTTTCAGCCAATCAAACCCCTATTTCTATTCCTAACCTTAATACACTTGTGCATCATGTATTTTATCAGGTATGTTACTTATCTTCTTGCATATCTACTTTCTTATCATTTGAATGTAAGTATATTTATTATATCATTTTTGAGTTAATTATCTTAAAATTGGATTGACAACCTCCTATAAATCCTTGTGCTTCTTGGATCTAGCATATGCTAGGCAATCCACTCAACCTACCATCTAACAACACTCTTTTCTAGTCTTCTTATAATTTGTAGGTTATCCTCCCTAGCCAAAAAGGAGTTCCTCATCTAGATAAACACATGTATTATACCAGGTATTCATCCACACACCTTAACACTCACTTTATTTTATCTATTTTCAGAACTAAGAAATGAAGGAAATAAATTAAAACACCCACATCATCACAAATTAAGCTAATTAGTCAATTAGGATAATGAGTAATGCAGTTCAAGCCAAATTAAGTAATGTATATACCTAATTATTACTTTAAATGGTGTTAATTAGTGCTAAACTAATTGTTTTAGGGTTTAAAATATAGGGTATAGGGTTTATGGTTTAGGGATTTAGTTTTAAGACCTATAAGGTTTAGGGTTTTGGGTATATAGGGTCCAATCACAAAGATAATTGAGGACAATTTTAATCACTTAGACCTATTTGTGACTATAGAATTTATTTTTGGGTTTTCACTATACCCCATGTCATCATATAGATGTAGTGAGTTAGTCAAATGGGGTAATCAATCATCTAAATTGAGCCCTGTGAACTTAATTCTTAGTCTAAATGATGTTAATTTGGGCTAAAATGATTGTTTTAGGGTTTAAAGAGTTTATATTTATACTTTAGAATTTAGGGATTAGGGATTAGGGTATAGGTTTTAGGGTATATAAGGTACAATCATAAAGGCAATTGGAGAAAATTTGAGCTCCTTAAATCTAGATCTGTGAGTAAAGAATGTGATTTTGGGCTGAATTAGCCTCCACATCATCATAGTTTGAGCCATTTAAGTCAATTGTGGTAATGAGTGATGTAATTTTGACCAATTTTATCCCTGTGAACCTAGTTTTTACTATATAAAGGATGTTAATTAGGGATACATTGATTAGTTTAGGGTCTAAAATTTAAAGGGTTTAGGGCTTATGGTTTAGGGTTTAAGGTAAATGGTATAGGGCTTAGGGTTTAAGCTTTAAGGTAAATGATACAGGGTTTAGGGTTTAAGATATCAGATATAGGGTCTAATCACTAAATTAATTAAAGAAAATTTGAGCTTCTTGTTCACCTATTTGTGAGAATTGTCATGTTTTCATTTATGATAAAAGTAGGGTTAGTTAAGCCATACATGTTGCATATATTATACAATCAATTAAGCCATAAATTTGGTTTAGGTGTTCAATTTTGCCCAAATCACACCCTTAATTGCACAAATCGACTAATTATATCAATTCATGATAGAATCAAACTTAATTTTTCCCCAAATCATATCTTGCTCTTGAAGGGGTTCAAATTGGCCTCAAATGCCTCCTCAATTAAATGAATCAACTTAATGGTTAATTATATTTGACATGAAATTAGGGTTAATTTCACTCCAAATCACATCATATACTACTTAAATAGGTTCATGTGGATCATTTTGACCCTAATTAGCTCTATAATTGAACTAATCAGCATTTTCATTAATTAGCTGATGACTTCGAGTTTATTGAACTCAAAAACACATTTTATACATGTAAAACTTGCATATAAATAAATAATGTTTCTTTGCTTCAATTGAGAAGATGAAATTAGATCTAATCAACCCAGATCACATTTTATAATCATGAAAATAGGTTAAATGGGCTTGAAATTTCCCCAATTGACTTCAGATGCACAACTAGATTTGTACTCTAAAGACTAATTTTTGGCCATAGGTTTAAAAAATGCATTTTATGACATCTCGTGATAAAATCAGTTATATCATAAAATGCATAATGAGTCACACCTTAAAATCAATAAATTATAAGTATTCAAGTCAATATATTAAAATGCTTGTAAATTTTTTGAAGAATAATGTGATACCATGACACCTTAATTTACTATCTAAGGTTAGGGACCTTTCTCGTATCACATGAATGAACACCACTATTAGGGATCTCAAGAACATATATAAAATTTGAGATCAAGAGCAAATTTTCATTTTTGGGTGTTATGAAGATATAATATGATTATGCTATTTGAATTTGAATTTAAAGACCAAGTATTTTGGCTCAAGAATGGCTTGGATTCATGAGCCAAATGCTTGGACTTGTCAATCTACAGCTGAGTCTGAGACTATTGACAAAAAACAACAAAATTGAACTTTGATCACCAAATACACTATGAATGCCAATGATAAAATTTAAAAACTTAATACCATCACGATGAACACACTCTCCTCTTTCTAAAAATATGATTTTTATAATTTTTAGATTAATTTAAGGTTTCAAACTATGTTGATTTCTAACCATACCTTTTTTAGGCCATTACATGCTGTAAACATACATGCCTATACATGTTAATGTAATTTTTTTCATTGATCCAAGTACAAAACAAGTTATATGGTCACAAACTAGGCCTAATTCTACATACATTAAAAAATATATGATTTTCATTTTTTTTAGGTAGTTAGGTCTACCACACAAGTGGATATCCATTTTTTGTTAGTTTTAAGGATCTATTTACTTGAAAAATTCATAAAAAAGTAATCATTGAAAAAATATAGGTCACAAACTAGAATATCTTATATAAATGTTCACCAAAGGATTTTAAACAATATTAAATGTTGCTCAAAAAATGGTGTGTTGCATGGTCATCTATCTAATCTATTTTATTTTAAAAAAAAGGAGTTCCTCTTTAAATTTATATGTTTGACCTAGTTATACTTAATCATTTTTAAAAAAATAGCTATTTGGAAAGGAGACTTGAAATTCTACAAATTTTATGTTCTTACAACATCTTCAAATTTAGAGTGTAGATATCTCAAATTATCTACATAAGTTTATATTTATGAAATTTAAAGAAAATCATGTCCACAGGTAGGCCTCTTTTTATCCCCCAAGTTTTTGCACTTACTTGGCTACACATCATATACTACTTCTCCCCAAAAGATAACTATGACATGGTAGCGTGGTGAATGGCTAATGACTACACACTCTAATGGTGTTTATACCTTGTTTAAGTCATTTCATAAAATAATTGTGTTGTTTTGTGTTTAATTTCAAACATTTCAAGCTTTCCTGCAAAGCATATCAATCCTAAAAACACAAGAAATCCTAAAAAAATAAAATCATGTCAAAATAAAACCATTTATTAAAATCTATAGTCTACCCTTTTGTCAGTGATACTAAAGGTTCTTAAACTAGGTTTACTATCAAACAAAGTTTCAAAACATGTATATAACACTATTTTTTTTCCATCAAGAATGCATTACCTCTCTCTCCCTAATGATACCATCCCTTTTCTAGGGGAAAAACATGTACTGCAATCACACACTCAACACAACTAAATGAGTGGTTAAACTAGGTTAAGATATCAACATAATATGACAATCACTATCATTATAAACACTAAATCAATTTTATAAATATATTCTTTATAAAATATGACAATTATGGATGAGGTGGGAGTGATTATGGATTATTAGGGATGATGAGGAATGATGAAATAATGATTAGGGATAATGAAGGATGGTGAGGGTCAATGACAGAGTGATTAGGTATTATGAGGGAGTGATTAGAGATGATGAGGGATGGTGAGGGTCAATAAGGGAATGATTAGGGACAATGTGTAATAAGGAGAAAGTGATGAGGGGTGATGAGGAAATGATTAGGGATGAGGGAGGAATGATAAGCAAGTGAAATTTACACAAAGTGGTCATTTGATGTGTGTAGGAAATCAATGTGACCTATGTTGCCCTAATCACACCACTTTAGCTTGAATTCAAAGTGAGTGGTTTGAAAACTTCAATTTTGATAAATCTAGGACTCCTAGAAATGCCAACAAGTAATATAAAAGGTATAAAAACAAAAAAATGACTATATGTTTATGTAAAATGGATATCAATTACAAAAGTTATGCCCTAAAATCCCTAGGTTCAATACTGAGACCCTAAAAATTCTAAAGCACTGACTGAATTGGATTTAGAAATACTATCTCCCACATCATAAGTTGTGAAGCTATGAGACCAACTGTATTAGATGTCGAGTGATCCTAATTTATTATATTTACTTAAATAAATTTCAAGTATAAAGTGTAACCCTTAGCATTTATTTTAGTAAACCAAACCATCTACCCCTTCCTACAACTCTTTTTTGCATTTTTTGTGTAATGTGAAAGGAATGTATGCATGTTATAAATGTATACATTCCTTTCACATAACACAAAATATGCACATACCCCTTCTAATTCTCTTCTTTTTCTATGATAACATAATTCATACATGTTACATAACATATATGCATTATTATCAGTTTTAATTCAAACCCCCAAGCCTTTTGTCTTAAAAATGGCTTGGATTCTTGATCCAAATGCTTGAAATTATGAACACACAGTCGAATCTAAGATTTTTGATAGAAAACAACAAAATTAAACTTCCATCGCCAAATACAATATGAATTTTAATGAGAAAATTCATAAAAGTATTACCACAATGAAAATCATGATCTCCTCTTTATAAATATATTCTTTATAATTTTATAAATATTTTCAAAAAATGAGGGGCTGAACAACTAGTTATCTACTCTATTTTCCTAAAAAATAGGAGTTTGTATTCAAATTTTAGATGTTTGACCTAGTTATACTTAACTATTTTTGAAAAAAATAGTGTTTTAGAAACTAGAATCAAAATGCTACAATTCACGTTCTTACACCATCCTCGAAGTTTGAGCGTATACATCTCAAATTATTTACATAAGTTCAAATTTATCAATTTTTAGGAAAAACACATGTCCACAAGTAAACCCCTTTTTGTCCCCCAACTTTGTGCACTTACCCATTTATAAAACATGATATTACATTATAGACATGTCTAGAATGTAATTATATAGTCCTATAAGGGTTCTTCCTAACCCTTATGTCCTTCATTTTTCATTACCTTTATTATATATTTTTTACATATTCTATTGTTGAATGATTTTTTGTGAGGCTAACAAGGTTTCTATTTGAATTCAAGATATATATAAATATATAAATACATTATTACATTTATGCATCTCAAAATCAACTGGAAAACATCTAATACTTTCAAAGAATTTATTTTATTGTTCATAGAAATCTATTGAGCATTTACAAGCATAAAGATAAATCAAGTAATTATTAGAACATTCATTGAAGCACAAAAGATCATTTCAGTGAAATTACATTGCATTAGTTTTTTTGGTAGTAAAATATAGTTATTAGATTGATGTTTTTTGATATTATACACCATTGAGGGACCTTACAAATATCAAGATAACTCAATTATTCCATAGTATAATGCATGTCATAAAACATATATTATTTTACTTACAATTTTTAAATAAAACTAACCAATTAGTGCAAGAATAATAAGTCTATTTCCCTAAAACTATGAGTGCAGGTGTAGGAAACTAAGTAAGGATTTTGGATCCTTAGATCAGATGAACACAATTGTTAAAATAAAATTTTATTCCCTAAAATTTATAAGGAACAAAACTTAACAGTTTGGAAATTAATAAGTTTAGAGATTGAAGCTTTGTACATCATTTAATAATTGTTAGTGACTTTTTTGAGTCATCTTCTTATCATTGTTGAGCACTATTTCCAACTATCATACCTTGATTATTGTCGCCCTATTTCTTAATATTAAAGATACATCTCTAAATATCATAATGTTATTTATTTATCTAGTTTTGTAAATTCACTATGTATAGTTTAACATTTTACATATATTTTTACCATAGTTAAATTTGTATGGGTATTTTCATTGCAATTTAATTGAAATCCATTTAGCTATATTCCATTTTTGTAAACCAACATTAGCTTATATGCAAACTTAGGGTTTCATATTTTTTTAAACATGTGCTCTCTTACGTCCCTTTTAGGATTAGATATTTCTCATTTTTGTGATAGATATAATTTTCATTGGGATGATTATTTGTCATGTTTCTTTGAGTTATTTTGAAAAACCCTATTTTTTTGTGCTCACCCTAGGGTTAGATGTTGTTTCACATATAGTATTTTTTAATTCTTTTTAATATAATTGATTCCATTAGATATTATTAGATTTAAATGTCCCTAGTTTTTGTGTTTCATTTAATTTAGCCCAAGCATTTATTCATTTTGAATTTTAAAAAATTGATTAATCTTAGTGTGCTTATAATGAATCACCCTTTAGATGTTATTTTTCAAGATGCTACAAATGCTTCTATGAATTCCATGTATTTTTAAAATGATGTGGATGAAGATTGTGATATTATGGAAAATATTAATGAAAGGTAAAGAAAACTAAATTTTACACCAATAGGTCCAAGTGAATATACAAGCACACTAAGGTTTGACTAGATTTTTATTTTAAAAATTGAAATAACCTAGGCCACGAGATTAATAAAATCAAGAAAAATGAAGCTAAGTCTATTGTATCTAAAAACATACAATGTAAATAACCTAAAAAAATATGATAGATTAATTTTTTACACTTATGGAACAAGATCTAACTTTAGGGGGATCAAATTTTATTAAATGGTAATGACTCATGCAAATAATTAGCCCTAAATAATTCATATCTATCATAATAAAGTGCATGATTTAACATTATAAGGGGGTGAAATATAGTATGATTTCTTTATAATGTAATATTAATAAAAGTATTTCAATTAAATTTCAATACAAATATGAAAAATTCTTTAAATTATCCTTATATATTTTTAAAAACTATCATTTATAATATGAAACCTTCACAATATATTACATTGTTGTCATACGTAGAAAACAATACCATTCCATAGTTGAGCCTATTTTATTTTACAATGGATATCTCATAATAATCACAAACATAATCTCTTAAGTTCAAAATATTCCACTTACTAAAATGCATAACAACACACTAAACTTAAACCAACTTATTTCAACATTTTTTAATCTATCAATATGTTATTGTAAGGGTATGGAATATCAATTACCTATGGGATAACATGTTTTTTTTAGGAGTATATGCATATGCATTGGAAGAGAGGAAACAAATGATAATGTAAAATATGAATTCTATCTAGAATGTAATTCTTTATAGCTTCGAATGTAATAATCCATGCAAAGTCAAAAAAATAAAAAATTGGAGGAAACAATGTGCATCCCATGCACTCCAAATATTTCATTACATTGTGAATTATGGTAGAATTCCATGTGTCATTCTATGATTGGGTGTAGCAAATTCCATAAGCAAATTATAACTAAAATTGTGTGAAGGAAGGGAAACTACAAGATGTGAAGTGAGATAGTTAAAGCCAAAGTTATAAAGAATTCACTTATAACTACACAAGGAGGTCTTAATATTTCTTAAAAGGTCATTAAAAATATTGAAATTTTCATACTTGTTTTATGCAATGGTGACTATAGGATAAAACACCTATCACATTAATAAATAGTTTTAGAAAAAAAATAACATTATAGGCTCAAAGAGCATGTCTAGATATTTGTTAAGCATGACAAGTCTCCAATAATATTACTTTCTTAAATTAACAAAAAAATGAAAATATTAATGCCACATCTAGAAAAAAAATCTACAGGAAATTAAAATTTTAAGACTAAAGAAACTAAATCTAAAGCTAAATTGAAATTTAAATAAATCATATCTATTTTAAAATAAACGTCTAAAAATAAAAATAAGTTTCTCTTTGCAATTCACTAAGGATTAATCATTTTATTAATCCTCTATTAGGTTTCCATTTGCTTCCCTTTCTAATATTATATACACATTTGAAAATATTTGTCAAATTTGGAGTCATCTATGTTGGCCTCCTGCAAAGTAGTTGAGCCTTTGCTATGAGAAATACATGCTGATGCACAAGCAATCTAAGGAAAGCCCTGATTTCTTATACAATTTACATCCTTTTTTTTGAATGATTGTTTGGCCACCTAATGAGACACAATATTATACTTTGACCTGAACATTTGATGCCAAGACTGTCTATAGAGATCAAGAGTTTACTCAAGTCATTGGGTGAATATTCATTCTATCTAGACCATATAATTATTAGAGTTGAGGGTATGTTGATGGCCCTTTTCTATTTACCTAGGCACATGCCTAAAAAATTATTCAAGAAGGAGAGAGCTTATCAACTATCTAGTAGTGTAGATGAGAACTTGAAGAGGCCCATATTGGCCACATATCATAAGACACCCCTCATTATTGGGACATAATAGTTATAGAATTAGGAACAATTGGACAAGACCTTAAAACATAAAGGCAAATTCAAGTTTAGACTAGATTAATTTAGATTCGTGGACCCTGGGAGGGTAATAATACAACATATAAATAAGTTCTAATGACAGTTCAAGCAAAATTATGGAGATTATGAATATGAGCATGATTTGATATTTTTGAATCCTAAGGATCATTCTTAAGTCTACATAAGGATGAGGAATGATTATATGTCCATAAATATTTCTTAGATGATATAATATGATCCATCGGCTATGAGATAATTGCAATTAGGATATAGAAAGAGGGAAAATCCCATGAACAAGCTGAGCAACCTCAAATAGAGGAGTAAACAAATAAAGAGACTAATTAGAAACTGAAATCAAGGGTCATAAATAATGTTACAAAGATAAAGGATTTAGGTTATCATGATTTATATAGGGACACCCTTGATATTTAAAGTCACCTTTGCATTTACATTGATTATTACTACAACTCCAACACCTCAGGATAAAGCGATCAATTGTTCACCTTCACCTCCTCTAGTACATGTTAAAACTAATAAAATTGATATCTTATGGTAATATATGTGAGAAGGTCTTCTCATAATGTTTATTAAATACCTAAGGTCACACAAGAAGAAGAGAGGTTACCCCCTACTTAGGCGTATCACTAGGAATCCCTTAATATGACATAAAACATGAGTATGTGGAGGAATACCTACTAGAATAACATCTAGATGAGTCTATAGAAGATGGGGATTTAGAGGAAAATTATGAAGATGACCCATATGGAGAGGCTGAATTTTATATTTCCCAAAAGCTACCTTGAAGACAAACCTTTAGAATTCCAAGACCCAATCTTCCTCATACTTAGAATATAGAGCAAGTACAAACTGAAAAGGAAGACCAAGCCCATACTATGGACAAATCTATGGAAAAATAAGGCACAATAGTTGACATCCTAGTGGTTACATAATTTTATATAGTTGTCCCTCCTATGATCATCCTGCATGACTCAACACAAGTAAGTTTCTCCCAAGTTTCATTTATTACTCTGATTGCTCCAACTATCCCTCCAGTTGCCACTAGTTCATTGGAATCCATTGGTATTTAAATTACTATTGTCTCTAATATTACAAGTACTAATTTTTATATTCTCTAGTCAATACTATTACTAATTCTACC
The DNA here is from genome assembly GCA_037957365.1 of Torreya grandis. Classification (NCBI taxonomy): domain Eukaryota; kingdom Viridiplantae; phylum Streptophyta; class Pinopsida; order Cupressales; family Taxaceae; genus Torreya; species Torreya grandis. The sequence goes on along the minus strand of JARHVA010004798.1, from coordinate 237,897 downwards.
ACTAACCTTGTGAATATCACTTATACACCATTGCGTAATTCTTGCAAATTTTAACATAGGATACCATTTCATAGCCTATTTTTTCTACACCAAGCTTTAAAAACACATTATCCAGCCCAAAGTTTAAATATTTAATGTTTAAATTTTTTTTTGACACACTCTCTTTACATTTAGAACTTTATACCCAATTTGAGTTGTCAATAACATAAGGTGTTCAAATAGAGTCACCAATAGTCTTAGTCTATGAGTTTCCCAACATCACAAAATATGTACTCAAAATTCCTTAAAAAATAAATATGTCCAAAGAGAAGATGGTCATTATACTTTTGCCTTCACCATCCACATATATTATTTATGATTCATTACTATAACCCTTTGTATGCATGACACTGATGAGCCCTATAAATGTCTTATTCTTGTCCTCATCTATTGCACTTATCCTTCCTATTTTCCATGCTTTCCCATAAAGTTTCCTTCCTCAAAAAGCCATAATCCTATAAATATAATTATGTTTATATACTCTTTAAATAGTTAGAATTATGTATTAGAATTAAATATATGATAGTTATCTATTGCTTTAGGATGTTTTTTCTATAATGTGTTTTAAGGATGTTTTGGAGAAATAGGTATGTATCATGGAATGTCCTACATCAAAGGAATCTCATTACATAGACCATCCTGTAGCCACTACGTGACCAAATCTATAAATGAACACATTTTGATACCTCTTTCAATCGACTCACATAAATAATTATAACCTCCATGGAGCCCAATAATGAAGTGGTTGGAGAATGAAACAACTTTGTTTGTCCTAAAACAATGTCACAAAATTCACATGAAAGATAACTTTAGCAAAAGGAGCCAATTTTGGTTATCCTAAGTTAAATGTTTGTTAGATTAGAATATATATTGTTTTATATAAAATAGTCTCCTCTATAGAGTGTGTGTGTGTGTGTGTATAAAATAATAATAATAGAGTTGAGATATAGTAGATGTTGATTAGAGATTATCATAATTACATTTTTTCAAGCAACTGTTATTGTAATTTCCTATAGTTATTCATTGCTGCATTTTTTATTAATATGAACAAGCATTTATAAATTCAATTAAGTATTATGAGAGGAAGGATTGAAGCTGGATTCAGAAGGTGGAAGGGCCCCCTTTGGAAGTTTGCAGCAATAATCCAGCCCATTTAAATAACTAAGCATCTTATTTGATTTATTTATGCATTGTGCATTTTATTTCCAAATTATGTGATTTACATTCTTGCTTAGATTTGTTTAAGGAAGCTTCCAATGTGTAAACATTTATTTCATAGTATTATGTTCGTGTTTAATTTATATCATTTCATTTATTGCATGACTTCAAATCTTAGATAACAATTAGCAGAAGGTCAAATTAAAAGTTTAGTGTGCACATATAGTGAAGTCATCCTATCACTTATACATCCTTAGGTTGACATTTAAATGAAGTAGAAGGTATAGGTCTATGGTAACTCTCCTTATTCATTTTGATCAAGAGAAGAATATATGATTGTGAGTCAACTGCTAGTTAGACACCTCAAAAAATTTATTCATCTCCTTAAATCCTCATGCCTCCACCATAAATTATCTTATGCCTTACCACTCAGTCTTCCAATCAGACCTCTTCGTAGGACCTTCAAGTAACTCCCTCATAAATACAACAAATTCAAGTAGATAACTTGACCAAACAATACTTTTATCACTAAGGAACCTAATTTGATTATATAATTTAATGAAGCCTTAAATAAATTGAAAAGAGTAAGGAGGATATCCATCATGATAGGAAGGAATCCAATTGAGTTGATAATAGAATAACAATTCTTCTCACTGACAAAGAAGAGGAAAACTAGACCTAGAGAGGAAGATGAGATCTTATAAGATCTTATCTATATGGTTGATTCCATTCGATGAGTCTTGAAGAATAAATTTTTTGGCTTACAATAGACTAATAAAATATTAGAGTCACAATTTAGAATAGGGGCCCCAAAAGACATATTAGATAATGTGCAGAGTTCTACTAAGACCCTTTATAATATTGTATGTTTTATACATTAATCAAGGGAAGAGTCAAAACTAAAATGGGGAAATGTGGTGAGTTTATATGAATTTGTAAAAATCTTGGATGTGAAATTTCACTTCATTAGTAAGGTAGTAAGATAAAAATCATATCAACATATCAATTTACTACAACTTCTAGACATCACTTTACCACAAAATTATGTGACCAATAAGAGGGCTCATATAATGGAATGACATAAACAGTTGCAAGAGTTGGTTGGAAAATTGATGAACCAAGAGAAAAATTCCATCCAAATACTTAGATATATGTCCATTACTAATTTATACACACCACTTGGATAGGTAGTAACTAGGCCATTCTTTGACAATCTACTTCAAATTACTGCCAATAATTTTAAAGTAGAAGTTGATTGTAAAGCCTTTAAAATTAGTGATAAAGTGAACCAATTTATAACTTTCACCAAGGAAAATGTACCACAAGTAGAAGCATTGAATTGTTCCTTTAGGGCTTCTATGGTGTTACACAATAAACTAATGGACAAACCTTTTTTTTGTTTAAATGATTTATTATCAATTTTGAAACAAAAGAGTTTGATTGTATAGCATGTATTATTGAATACAAAAAGACAAATGAGAAAGATAGGTTGGCCACCCAAACACAAGATTCATCATCAAGGGCTTAAAATTTGATAATTGAGTCTTATTCTCCTATATACAATACAATCTATATAATCTAATAGGGTTTGTACTTGTTACACTTCCTTTCATTAAATCTCCTTTACAAGCTTAGTAAGGACCAACCAACTGTAGTGGAAACTATAATAGAATCTTCAAGTACTCCAGTCACTATGTAAATGTATATTAGCAAAAACACATTCCAAATTAGCATCCTCTGCTTCTATTACGTTTAATCAGACATCCCAAGTATAGTCTAGTCTAGTTTGAGTGCAGTCTCAACTAGAAGCTCTACTTAGACTTAGTAAAGTGACCACTAGATTCTAATTTTGACATGATTATTTATATACATACATACATACATATGTACATACATATAAATGTGCATACCTACATACATACACACATACGTACATACCTACCTACCTACCTACCTACCTACATACATATGAACTATAAAGCTAAATTAAGACTCTTTTATTTATAAACATTGTAAATCATGTAGAGTCTGCATGCTAAATTAAGATTCAGTCTTCTTTAATGCCTTGTAAAATTGGACAAGATTTGAAGATGATGAGATTCCATCCAAATTTATTTATACATGTCTTTTAATCATTTTAAAGGGAGGATAATTTAGTAGTTAATGAAAGAAAATAAATTTCTACAGCTATTTTATGAGTTTGTGTGAATGTGTTGTCTCTTCCAATTTTTTATGTTTTATTGAGGAATTTTCATTAAGTTTACAAATCTATAGAAGTTTGTGTATGTATTTTATTTTTAGTGATTATATTGAATATTCTATTATTATTAATTAGTTATTTGGTTATAAATCATAATCATAATTTGTTAGTGACATTAGATATGCATAGCAGTTTGGTACTAACAACATAATTTATTGTAAGAAGTGAGTTATTATATTATTATTTATTTAGACTATTAATTGTGTTATGTGCTTAAAACTAACCCACAACAAACATTTATTCATGACACACACTCAACCTAGGATAATAAGTCATATTGGAAGGGTTCAAAATTTAATTAGATTATATATCCCCATTCTTTTCATCCCTACCTTTTTCTCTTTTTATTTATTTTTGATCATATTCACCTTAGTTTAGATGCATCTACCTAAAGTATATTTTAGACTGAGTCTTAGACATCCATCATATCTAAACCATTTGAGGTAAATAATAAATCCATTCACTGTTATTCTACCATGTGGTTATTTATAAAATTGAGACCCATAACTCGTGTCTTGGAGTGAATTTTCATCGATCCTAAAATGTTAGGGAAATTCTTGTAAGAATATTTGGTGTGTATAAAATCCAATCAATATTTTTTTAGGGTTCAAACTATAGGGGTGATGTATTTGTTTGGCATTTATTTTTTAATATGGCAATTTTTATTGGATTTCCACTCATATTGGCATGCTTGGAGAGTTAGAGGATGTGACTTAATTGTCAAATTTCTCAAAGTGAAATGGAAGATCCCATTTTATTACAACCATCTTATTCCTTATTATCTATGTGGATGTTTAGGATATAAGAATTATGATTTCACCTATACATACTGGGTATAGGGTAAGGTGCTTAAATTATACTAAGGTATAACACGTTGTGGTCATGGCTAAGCACTTTTATATGATAGAGATACTATCTCATATATATGCAGACAAGCAAGATATAACATTTAGAATCGTATCTTGTATATTTTTTGTATTCAATTCATTTTAATAGGCATGTTTACAGATTTTGGGGAGAAACTACATGGAAATGGATATTTTGAGAAGGGTTATTCAAAAAATTGCATATTTTTCAAATCAATGTTTTGATCTTACTTATTGACAAAGAGATGATGAACCAATTGTCTATATATTTTTTAAGGAAATCATTTCATTGGGGTATAAAAAATGCATTAGAAATCACAAAAATTGGGTAGCCATGACTTCTTCCTATCTATGACACAAAATTCATGGGTTTGGTGTCTATGAGAACATTCAAAGAGTTGGATAAAAGGTTTATTAATTTGGTCAATTATATTAATAAGATAAAAATTTCATGTATGTTAGGAAATTCCTTGTCTATGATAACATACATTCATTAGATCTTGGTATGCTTTGTCCCCCATTGTCTCTCCCAATCCTTGGTTTGAATATAATTGGGTGGACAAAGCTAGGAAGGTGATCAAGTTTCTTCTAGGTATGGGTTGGGTGGTATGTCTAGGGAAATTTGATGAGGGTGTTGGAACCATGGAAGTAGAGGATGTCATTTTTAGTCTAAATGGCATGGCCTTGAGTGTTTTTGATATTATTGTTCATGGAGTTAAGTGTAGTCAAGAAGAACCAAAACATTTATGAGTTTAAAAAATGGTGTCTATTTTTATGGTTAGAACATAAGTATGGGTTAATTTAGTTGTATGTCCATTTATATTGGGACTTTGGATACAATTTTCATAGTTCTATGTACCATTTTTTTGTGAACTTTGGCATTTTTAGTGGTGTAGTGATCTTCAAGCTCTTATGTAATGCTTATATGTTTTTTGGTAATTGGTCTATGGATATTATTGAGAACTTTCCATTATTTTTTAATTTTTGTAATTTTGAATATATATGTATGTATGTACACACACACACACACACGTGTGTGTGTGTGTATATGTGTGTATATAATATATATGTATACCCATATACATATGTATATGTATACTATCACATTAATTAAAAAATTATGTATTGAGTTCAATATTTTTTGTTGAGTTATAAGAAGCCTCATTTCTCTAGATTAAACAAAATAAATATTGAAAATATTAATGATATATTTTAACTCTTTTATGAATACATGTAGAAATCATTTATGTTTTTTCACCTAAAAAGTTCATTGTTCTAGCCCCCTGAACATTGTGGCAAAGATTTGATAGAAAGTATCCAAGCTTTCATATATTTTCCAAAAAAAATTAAGTAGGAAAATGAAAATTCAATATAAAACATTATTCGATAATATTTTAATATGAGGGACAACCTTTGTTCTAAAATACTTAATAATAACTAAGCAATAAATCTATTCAATAAAATATTAACAAGGACATTTACTCACAAATTATGTTTTACTAATCTATGGTTAGTTACATTGTTATGAGGATATAAATGTATAGTGTATAAAATCTTAGTGAGAAAAATTTATAAAAATAGTTGATGGTCGATAATTCATAAGCTCATGAAAATTTTCATTCAATGTATAATTTAATTTATAAGTAAAGATGGTGTGATATGGAGTTCTCATCCAAATTTATGCATTATTTTGTCATCAAGAACTCATAAGTTGTTTTTTCCAATTATTGCTTCAAAAAATAATGCAATGTTTTATAAAAATGATCCAAGTGTTTTATTAAAAAATTAAACCATGTAACCAATGTTAAAAAATAATAAATATGATGAGAATTAGAATGTAGATGTTGTGCAAACTAATAAATTATAATATAAATATAAATATAAATTTAAAATTTATGCATAGCTCAACATCTTAAATTAAATATAGATATAAATTATTTGTTTACATGAAATAATAAAGTAATTGATTTAAATTTATTGATCACAAATAACATTGTGAAAAGATAAGTAAATGTTTAGTACATTATATTAGAGATCCTTATTGTAGGGCATGAATTAACAAAGTTTAAAATGGGAATGTATATGAAAAATAGATGATATTTTTACTATTTAAACTTAATCATCAATAACATTTAATATATTTTCATGATATTCCTTATCTAACTTTTAATTACGTTAACCACATACTTGTGTCACTTTTAAAAGATAGAAGTTAGTAAAATAACATGTTGAATATACTGACAAACTTTGATGTGTGGTTCATAATTAATAAATTGAATCCTAATGAGATTAAATTTCAATTGCCTTAAATATGTCTTAGACAACACAAATGGAATTGTAAGAAATAATTTTCCCTCACTTATTTTTTCCTTTTAACTTGATCCTCTCTTCTATGCACTAAAATAATTAGTAGAAATATGTCTTAGACAACACAAATGGAATTGTAAGAAATAATTTTCCCTCACTTATTTTTTCCTTTTAACTTGATCCTCTTTTCTATGCACTAATTAGTAGTTAGCTTTTTTAGGGTTGTCTTCATCTGTAATGAATATAGAAACATCACCTAAAGATTATTTTTAATAATAAAAAGGAAAATAAATATATCATGGAAACTTACCCTTAAATTAAATATAATTCAATAAACAAATAATATGTATTTTTATAGGAAAGCAATGTTAGTTTATTTATTCTGATATGTGTTATATATTATGAGATGAGTTTCACCAATTCATACTTAATAAATGCCTATAAATGTCTTTGCATGTAGAAGAACCATACAAATAATCTCTATTGTTTAGATTTATTAATATTTTTTGTGTCAATAATTTTATAGGGGTGACAAAAAGGAAATAAATGAGGCCTTCATGTCATTTACAATGCCTAATAATTTTTTAGTGTATTAGGAGGAAATATACTGACCTCTAGAGAATGTTGTATGGAGTGACTTTAAAAAGGAATATTTATTTTTTCACTCCATTAGCTTCATTCCTTGAAAAAAGAGGCATAGTTAGGCATAGGAGAGGATGGTGTCTTAAAAATGTGATTTTCATTATTCTTCTCTCTTATTACTTATAATGTCTAGCTGTAAAGTGTCTTTATTGCTCTGCCCTACTAATTTGATATTAGGCAACTATTATTTTACAATTCAATTTGGGGCTCTAGACATTTTTTGTTTTTAGTTTATAGGTTTTTGTGTTTTTAATATTATATTTGTAAGGTTTTGGTGTTTTTTTAAAGACTGTTTTGGGTATTTTATTCAAATCTATAAAATTCACGAGTTTTTTTGGTTCATAATATTTTTAGTATTGTTATTGGATAATATTACTTTTTGGAATATTTTATTTCAAAAATGGGTATTTGGGGCTGATGTTTTAATGTTGTAGGATTTTAAAAATATGAGGTGAACATAGAATTGGAAGACAAATGATTTATTTAGTTACGAAGTGAACATAGTGAATGAAGAGGAAGAGACTATTGTTTGAATCTGTACAAATCTTGAGCCACTAAGCTTGGTCATCTTTATTTATTAAAATAGAAACCTAGATGCCAAGACATATATGTTTGATCTATTGGTGACATAATGAATCTGATTTTGAAATAAAAACCAACATCTTCATCTCCATTTTTCATGTGTGTATACATTTTATTTTTCATTTTATTTTCCATTGACTAATTTAGGCAATTTAGTTCAATTTTTATTTAAATTTAATCAATATTTTCACATTTAATCTCATGATTAGATTATTAAATAGAAATGAAAAGTGTAAAGGGGTTTAGAGAGATGCACAACGTATAAAAATGATAGTTATTTCAGTTTTTTTTAAACTTTCTATGCATTCCATTTAATCCTTTGTACTTATTTTGAGGCAAACATACATGCACATATTAGAATTATTTTAGTATCCCATTATATACTATATTTATTCTTGCTTTAATTTGGGATTCCTCATTGGATCCTGTATTAAAATTCTATTTTTTATGTTAATTTATAAACATACAAATTTATGTGCATGAAATATGCAAGGCAATGTCAAAATTTTAATGTTATATTATTTCTAATATTAATAACTGAATATAATTTAATGGTTTAATTCTAATTTTATTTCTTCATATTGGATACATGTATTCTCAATGATGAATACACATAAACATTTTTGAAACCATAAAATTGGATTATAAATTAAACTTTAAGGGCATATCTCTTCAAATCAAGAATAATAAGTATAATCTTAAGGTATGTGCCTTTGATTTTATGTAGTGTTATTGGGTATCTCTACATGTAGCAATATGGAAGAGATGAATATGTGGTATGAAAATAGTATAGAGGATTGGTTATTTTGACTTCCATTTTCATGCATTTTTCTTTTCAATATAAAAGCAACCTAAGAAAACTAGTTTTGAAATAAAAGTGATGTTTCTTGTTTGAGTCCATATGATATCTCAACAAATTTTGAGGTTGGTTATTTTTGTTTGATGATAGTGTTTTTCAGCCTTCATAACAAGGATAAGATATCCGAAAACTACACCTTTGATATTTATATTAGGGAAAATGGTGGGTATAGTACTTTGTGGAAATGGTAATGTATTTTTTTTTTTTTTTTTTTACTCTCCATACTTTCATGTTTCAATGTTTAATACATTTTTCATGTGTAATGGAGTGTATTCATTTTTTCAAAATTTTAATCTTTTATTTCTTATAGTGATTTATGTTTAATAATGTTAATTAGAAAATAAATCTATCATTTTGTATTCTACCATCTCAATAGGTAAATAATGTTGTATCCTTTTTATAATTATATAGATATTATAGTGATGTGAAAATAATTATATTGTCATATTTTTTTCATTTCCATCCCATTGGAGGCATTTTGAGCTCATTGTTGTTTTTCTACTCAACATGTTAAATAAAAATTTGTTACCACATATATATATTTTTGACTAATATCGTTCTCTTTAATTATTTCTTGATTTGTGGCAATCTAAAATAACTATATAAATTTAGTTTTTAGAAATGCAATGATTTTAAATTTATGCCTTAGACATGTATTTTTATAGATAAGTATATATTTTGTAGAATTTATTCATAATTATTATCTATAACATTTTATTTTAACGTATTATTATGCATTTTTATAGTTATATTTTTTAATGTGTAAGAGATGTGGTAATAAGTATATTGGAATGCACATTGGGTCTTAAAATTTTAAAAAATGAAAGATAATATGAATTGTGTTGCCTATGAAGATAATGGGAAAAAATATCAAAATAAAGAAACATATCAAATTTTAGGGTTTTTACTTATTAGTGAAAACCATAACCATTAAATTTGCCAATAAAAATAAAGATTAAGAATACCAATTTGATTAATTATTGAAACACACCAATGACATGACATAGCTATAATAGTATTATCACTATTATACATAAAAGACAACTCACAAAATCTAATCAAGTATATTTTGATATAACCAAACATAATTGTATTAGTTGAGGTATTGATTCCCATATAATATAATTATAATTAAATAGATTATGTGTGTTCTTAATAGAATTTTTAAAAATATAATTGTTGGTTGTTTTTGGCACACATGCCAAGATTTGAAAAGATGAGCAGAGTTCATGTTGAATGAGCAGACCAAAGGCTTAAAAATGAGTTCAGTAATATAAAGAGAGGAATCCAAGTAGGTTCTCATCTATTTTAGGCATTTAGGAATATGGACTAGGTTGCATAGACCTTAGAGAATCCATCAAAACCTTGAAGAATTGATCAAATAATAAATTCTGAAAGTTTAAAGACCAGGTCATCACCAAGATGTCTTCCAGACATGAACGGATTATCATACTTTCACATTTTATAAATATGTTTAGGAAACCCCCACAAACCAGTGGATCACGTGTAATTATAGTTCTACATGCCAGGATCATTCTCTAATTTTTTCATGCCCATACCTTATTTATAGCTCAGGTTATAAGCTTCTTAATTTAGACCTACAACATAAGACATTCACACTAACGTGAAGTTTAAGCTCAAACAAAACAAATATTTTTGAGCTTAAATTTGATGGTCATGCAAATATCAATGATAGTCATGCAAATGTCTTTTAATGGGAGTGAGGATGTTAATTTTAAGCTCATGAAGTAGTTGTTGGATTTCAAATAGTGTGTCCCAATTGGTCTAATGGTCATTGATCAATCGTACATATTGATCCACTAGTGAAAGATGGGTCAAACAGTCAAGGAGCTCAAGAGATTGACATGTGGAATAAGTGTTGAAGCTGACAGACTGATAGTGGATCCTAAAATCAAATTCAAGATTACCAAGTGGTGCCAACTTAGAGAGAGGTTGACAAGTCAAATGAAGATCAATGACTCATGGTCATTCACACTGAATAGGATCAATAGTGTGAGATGGGTCAATGAGTCAATGATCCAAGCCAGTATCGACAACCAATAAAAATAAAGGTCAAGAATCTAAGGTTAGTTTTTGATGGTAGAAAACATAATTATTATAGGTTAATCTTACCACCATTAGAGCTTGATCAAACACCATTAAAAGGCCATAACCCATGTATTAAAGTATAAAGAACATAAAGGGACTACCAATGGGGCTAAATATGGACCTCTAGATTGAGGGTTTATGTCATAGATGGATATTTCTATGATTGTGTTTGACATTATTATAAGGAAGAGCTAGATTTTCAAAGGGTGCCATGAAGGCATACACGTAGCCCCAATGGTTTCATCTCCAGGACCAACTACATGAAAAGGATCCCTTCTCTTCACTGTGCACACCACAACAAACCAGTTAGAAACAATTAACAAGACAAGATTCTAACAATTATCCTAGTTGTTGCAATTACATGGATGGAAAAATAAAACTCAAAATAACTTAACTTCACCATTTCAATAAGAATGAACATCAGTGTAACTATGCAACTACTTGAAGTAACCCAAATGAATCAAAAGGGTTTGAATGAGCTTAATCTACAGAGGTAGTTGTAATAACATTTCAAATGGATTTTAGCTCATTTGATTCCCTTTGGAGTGCTAAAAAACTCCCTATCTCTTGCTTCTCTTCTTCTATAAATATAGCCTTTGAGCTATTAATGATCATCCCTTAGGCTGGTACGATTAAACTCTACTAGAATTGTATTCTACACCTCTTGGAGTAATGAATAGAGCATTTTATAATTATTTGATAATCTATATTTAGTGTTTTTGTGTTTGATTTATATGCAAAATTGGTTGTTATTTTACCTTTTTAGGTCCAAGATCAACCTAAGTTCCAACAAATTTATGTGCAAGTCATATAATGTGTCTTAGCATTGATCTCTTAAGGATATAGTGGACAACCAAATTTAGGTGTCTTTAACCAGACCTTATTTTCATTTCTCCCTAGTTTGAGTGCATCAAACTGATCTCTATATGAAATACTATTGCATAAAAACTATAGTAAGCATTGCATTAGCTTCTTTCATAGTCCATCAGTGTTTGAAAGAGTCCAAGCTTAAGAATGGATCTGATAAATCCATGGTGCATACCACATATTAGAATAGTTTTCATTTTTAAGCAATCTCTTGACTCTTTGCACCCCAACTCATTAGGTATTAGAAAGAAAGGTCCAAACTATCATATATGAGGAACTAGCCTCATTAAAAACCCTAGAGGTCTGGTCTAAATATAGGAATCCCATAGCTTTTAGATCATTCCCATGTTATTCCAGGTATGATTCAAACTTTAATAAATCTAACCTCTATTGGGTGTTATCTAGATAAATAATAGTTTTAACATGCCTGATGGGACCACCTATTTACATAATTTTACATATTGAGTATAATAACAAATTTCAGAGTTTCATTTCTAGATTTACATATTTTTCATGTCCCCAAGAGTTATCACAAGATCATCTACAAAAGAGAAAGGGATAAATTTCTTTGAGCTATCTTTCTAATCAATAAAGAAGAAGAAATCCTCTGAGTCAAATCCTACACCTACACCTCTTGTTACTCCTATTCAAGCCAATATTGTTCAGCCAAACATTGTTATAAATCCCATAACTTAGATGGTTGTTCCTAGAAGACAAGCCTTTATGCCATTAAATGGTGGTATTCCTTTGAACCTTACCTAATGGGATGATATTCTAGTCTTAAATTTGAAGGCTTTTCCTTATTTTATAGGAAAAAATCTAGTTACTCCTATATAACATATTGAAAATGTTGTTGACCTATGTTCAATGCATCATGTGACTTAGGAAAATGTAATAATGAGGTTGTTAGAAACTTATTTTAAAGGGAAAGAACTTCAATGATATAGAGGATTGACTCTTGCATCAATCAACAATTGGGATGAATTTGGAGAGGTCTTATGCAAACACTTTGAGGACAAAAGTGACCACCTCTCATGGGTAGAACAACTTACAAAAATCAAGAGTTTCAATCACAAATTCATAGTGGATTTCAATTATAGGTTCTAGAAGACTTGGGATAGAATTCTTGTAGTGATCGAACCTACACCCAAATATGCTTTTTTGTACTATCTGAAGGCTCTCAATTTAGATGTAGCTATGATGATTCAATCTATTGGAGGGAACACTCTAACTAAAGCTTTTGAAGTATTAAATAAAGATACAAATTTCCTTATACAATTAGACAAGTTATATCCAAGGCCACCAATGCCTCTCTTTCTAGACATACATCCTCTAGTTCTAGATTCAACAAAATTTTATCAAACAAAAGGTGATCAAACTGACAGATTAGGGAAGATAGAAAGTCTTCTCAAAGATAAAAACAACAAGTTGGTTGTAATCAAGAGGAAATAAGCTCCACCATATAGGCCATATCAAAATACTAATCAAAATTATTAGTACAATAGGCCATCTTATTTGTCCAATCAACAAGGACAAGGGCATAACCCTTAGTCAAAGTAATACAATCCTAATACTCCAAGTATTTCTAGAGATATTATGCCAAATCAAAACATATATGCTCAAGAAGGGAAATGGAACACTTAGTGGAATCCAACAAATGACATGGTGATGGCACCAAATGGTGAGATCTCATATTAGTCTTATATGTAACAGAATTTAGTTCCTACTCTACATGAAAACTAGTCAAATAAGGAAGCCTTTATACTACATGGAAACATTCCTTCATTCACTCAAGTATAATCACCAAATTAACAAGGAGGAGAGAATGGTAAAGTACCAACTAATACCAAATGCATTAATTTTAATAAGGGGAACATGTGTTTGAGCATGTGGCAGCTAATATGGGGCAAGCTTCATAAACAATAAATGAACCAATTGTAGCTTAGACAAGGGATAAAAAGAGGATATTAGAGGATAACTTGAGGTAGCCTAATATTTATTCATCATCTCCATAGGCTAATAAATAACCTACTTCTTCAAATGTATTTGCTAAAGCTCTTGGAAATCAACAAGCGCCCCAACCTCATAGATAACATCAAAATTCCTCCTTTGTTCCTTATGTTACTAAAATGCCAAGCGATGATTATAATTCTAAGGTGTAGTCCAAAGGTATTAATATTAAATTTAATATTATGGATGATTTGAATAAGGGTAATATAACTATGTCCATGTATGATGTTTTGTCTATTTTGGGGTAAAAGGAGATTTTCCAGCAAGAGCTCTCTAAACTTTCTCATGTGGAAAAGATAGTTGATAAGGTGAACACAATTTTACTCAATAATAGTCAGAATAACCAAGCCCCTAGCCAATTTATTAATCAAATTCCAAGCAAAAGTTAATTTTAAAATGTTGTTCATCCTTCTAAGGTTGTTAATCCCCCCTAATTTTATCTGTTAGTCATCATAGGGGACTATTTAGTACATAATTACATGATAGATTCGGTAATTCAAGCTCAGTTATTCCTAAAGCCATAGTAGATAATCTTGGGCTCAAATATTTACCTAACAAAAAATTTGTTCTTAAATTGGATGGATCCCTCACTAAGATAGTAGTCATCTTGAAATATCTTTAGATCACCTTGGCAACCTGTCCAAATTGTGTCATTAATCAAGATGTAATGGTGGTAGACCTACCTCCATATTTTTCCCTATGCTCGTCTAGGGAATTTACTACAAATATTAGAGGATATTTATGATTTGATTGGTCATACATGGTTTTTAGAGCCAAATATGGAACCAAAGTTTCTATAAGATATGAGCCTATCTCCAGGTTCCACCTAGAACCCTATATGCCTAATCTTGCAAATACCAACTATGCCATATTTGAAGAGGTTGAAGAGGTTAATGAACAAGAACCCCATGATCATATTGAAGGCATATAAAATCTATAATTATATGAATGTGTAGTTAATAGTCACGGATTTTATCCATATAGAAACATTGAAGAGGTAGACTTAGGAGTGTATTGCATGCCTGAGGAAGGTGTTACTATACCTTACTTAACTAACACTGCTAAAGAAGAGCATGGTGTATAGACTTTTTTATTTTATGGATCAAGGTAAAAGAATGGAAGTGGAGTGGTAGCCATGCTTATTTCACCCTTAGATCAAAAGTATCATTCAACTACAAGACTCAAATTTAGTTGCACCTCAAATACAACTGAATATGAAGCTCTTTTGCATGGTTTGCAAGAAATAAGAAAGAAACGTGTCAAGCTCCTCCAAGTCAAGGGTGATAGTGAGCTTGTAGTGTAATAAGTGAGAAACCTAATTTAAATCAATAATAACTATTTTAAATCCTATAAGAACTAGGTAGGGGACCTCATGGTGGATTTCTTGGCATTTAATATCTAATCCATACCAAGAGAAGCAAATTGACATGTAGATAGGCTTGCTACCTTTGGTGCCCAATATGAGATTACATAAGGAGAAAAATGCAACCAAAGATAAGATAAGGTCAAGGTTATATGTATAATAGATATACCTAACAATGAGATGAGTTGTAAAGTCTTTGATAATGATGATCAAATCATATGTTTTCTAATGCAAGAGGCAAAATTCTACCATAAAAATCAAGATAAGTTTCAATATCAATATGATGATTAAATAGTAAAAATAAGGTCTAATAAGCTTCCCAAAGGGCTTGTGACTTTAGAAAGAATATTCAATGAATATTACCAAGTAATAAAATGGAAAGCATAAATCTCAGCTAACAAATAACACTATGAAAAGATAGAGATCTTTAAGGAAAATTTGCTAAAGCTAGGAAAGGTCAATACAACAGATGAAAGAGCTGAATTTATTGCTTTGTGCCAAAAGAATTTTGATGTATTTTATTGGGAGTACAAATAATTGAAGGGGTTTTACACCAAACTTGCACAACACACCATTAAATTACAAAGCAATGCTAAGCTAGCCAGGTAGAAATAAAGGCCTTTCAATCCAAGAGTGGAGGACCTCATGAGAAGAGAAATCTATAAATTAATTGAATCAAAGATAATATTTCCAATTAATTATTCTTCATGGGTGGTAAACCTTGTGATAGTGAGGAAAAATAATGGAGAGATTCATTTATGTGTTGACTTCAGGGACCTCAATAAGGTGTTTTTAAGGGACCATTACCCACTTCCCTCCATGGATCGAATTCTGCAAAAGGTGGCAGGTTATCAAAGGTTCTCATTGCTTGATGGTTATTCTAGCTATAATCAGATCATGGTCAAAGAAGAATATAGGCATAAGACTACCTTCACTACAAAATAGGGCACCTATGCATATGTTAAAATGCTTTTTGGACTCTCCAATATTGGAACTACCTTCCAAATAACAATGGATGTTACTTTTCATGGTCTTT
The DNA here is from genome assembly GCA_037957365.1 of Torreya grandis. Taxonomy (NCBI): domain Eukaryota; kingdom Viridiplantae; phylum Streptophyta; class Pinopsida; order Cupressales; family Taxaceae; genus Torreya; species Torreya grandis. The sequence continues at coordinate 221,799 of JARHVA010004798.1, read as the reverse complement.
TGAATGATATGGTTTTAGTTTATCTTGATGATATAGTAGTATTTTCAAATAATCCTGGTGATCATCTAACACACTTGAGAGCTTTTTCGATAGATGCAAATAATTTAAAGTTTCATTGAATCCAGAGAAATGCATTTTTTTAGTACATCAAGGAAGACTTCTTTGGCATGTGGTGTCCAAAGCTGGTATTTCCATAAATCTAGAGAAGATATAAGAAATCCTTGTTTTATCATTACCTAAACACAAGAAAAGATTTTAGAGCTTCTTGGGCAATATCAATTTCACTAGGGGGTTCATTCTAGCCTTTCCAGAGTTGGTCAAGCTCCTCACTCATATTTTAGGAAAAGGAAAAGAATTTACATGGATAAGATAAGGTAAAGGAGATTTTAGGACATCAAGGAGGCCATATCTCATGCCCCCACACTTCTAAATCTAGATTTTGATAAGCAATTCTATTTATATACCTTCTCTACATTAGATGCAATTTCAGCCATGCTTCTGCAACATAATAATGAAGGTCTGGAGAAACGTATTGATTTGTTAATTTAATATTTGGAAGGGTGTGAGTAAATATATAAATTTGTTGAAAAACATATTATTTATATTATAAGAATTTTTAAGAAATTCAAACATCTGGTTTCAAAAAATAAGATTATACTAATGGAAGTTCATCCAAGTGTGAAGGATTTTATCCTCAACAAGGACTTAAATGAAAAGAGAGATGGATGGGTCACTAAGTGTATGGAGTGTGACATTTAGTTCAAGGTCACAAATCTATTTTGAGGTAAAGGATTATGTGAACATATTACAAAAGATGTGAGAAAAGAAATAGAGATAATTTTGGTAATTTAGGACACTCAACATGGACCTGAAAATACTCCTCCTACAAGTTGGACACATGATATTGATAGATTTATTCAAATAAGAGAGTGTTCAAATGGTTTGAATGAATAAAAAATAATACACTTTATCATGTAATTAGTTCCATACATTCTGATTGATGGAGTGTTGTTCAAAAAAGACATTGGAGGTATGCTCTTAAAATGTGTTGAAACTAACCAATTTGATAAGCTTATCAAGAAATTTCATGATAGTCCATTTGCATCTAAGACCACATCTGAAGAAATCAATAGAGATGGTTATTTTTGGCCCAATTTATTTAGAGATGCACATGCATGGGTTAGGAAGTGTGCAAAATGTGCAATGTTTATAGGGAAATAGAAACTAGTTGCTATGCCACTAAAGCCTATTCAAGATGAACAACCTTTCATGCAATGGGGTTTAAAATTTATTGGCATGATTTATCCTCCATCTAGTTCTACCATAAGTGGGTCTTGTTAGCTAAAGACTACTTCACTATCTATGTGGAAGCAGTTCCCTTGAAGGAAGTAAATGAGAACTCTATGCTCGAGTTTTATGAGAGTCTAGTCACCCATTTTGGAGTACCTTCCACTATAATATCATATAATGATTTGTAATTTAGTAGTAAACAGGTATGTAATTGGGCTCTTTATTAAGGTATCTATCTAACATCTTCATCAAATTACTATCCACAGGGTAATGGACTAGCTGATTCCACTAATAAGAACCTGATTCAGATTATCAAGAGAATAATGGAAGATAATCAAAAATCTTGACATTCAAAGTTGAAGACTACCTTATGGGCTGATAGGATCACCCTCAAGGAATCCAATATTTATTAACCTTATCTCTTATTCTATGGAAGAGAATCAAGGATTTCAATTTCATTAGAGCTTCATGCTTTAGAGCTTGCATACCAACTAGAGATTCTAAAAAGTGATGCAATGGAGGTTAGGATGAATGAACTGAGAGAATTAGAGGAAATAAGAGATTATGCCATTCATACCATGTGGTCTAACCAGAACCAAGTGAAGAAGTCATTTTTAAAAATAGCTTCTTCAAGGACATTTCAACAAGGTGACATAGTCCTTAAATAGGATGAGGACCGTGCAAAACTAGGAAAACACTCTAAGTTTGACAACCTTTAGAGTGGACCCTATGTCATCACTAGTTGAAAAGAGAGAAATATTTTTGAGCTTTTCAGATTGAATAGAGAGAACCTTCCCATCCCTATAAATAGGAAGTGTCTCAAGTTTTACTACTAGTTGTATATCTTGCCCCTTGTATATAGGTAGATAGGTATATTTTTCCTCCAAGTGCTTTTGCACATTGTTTTATTTGTTGTTTAGGTTATTGCTTTATCTTTTGTTTATTTATTATTTTTTGTCCCCCATTATTCCAAAAAAGTGTTTTCAATAGAGTATTTTTTAAGTATATTTTCATTTGTTTAGTCATATTGAACAAGCTTGATTAAAGTCTAGGTCCCATGACCAGCAAGTTGGTCAAGCCAATTGAGTTTCTAAAATATGTTGGCCATTTTGGCCCAGATACCAAGATTTAAAAATATAAGTAGAATTCGTGTGGACTGAGTAAACCAAATGATTATAAATGAGTCAAATTATGTAAAGGGAGGGATCTAAGTATGTTCTCATATGTTTTGGGCATTCAAGAGTATGGACCAGGTTGCACAGGCCTTAGAGAATCCATCAGAACCTTGAAGGATTGATCAAAGAATAAACTTTGAAAGTTTAAAGACTAGGCCATCACCAAGGTGTCTTCTAGACATGAATAAACTAGATAATTGGACATTTTATAAATATATATGCTTAGGAATCCCCCATGAACTAGTGGATCATGTGCAATTATAGTTCTACATGCCAAGATCATTCTCTAAAATTTTCATGCTTGTACGAGCTTTCTAGCTCAAGTTATAATCTTCTAAATTTGGACTTATAACATAAGACATTTGTGCTAATGTCAAGTTTAAGCTCTAGAAAAATAGATCATTTTGATCTTAAATTTGATGGTCACATGAACATCAATGACAATCACATCAACATCTTTTGATGGGAGTAAAGACATCAAAATTAAGCTCATGAAGTAGCCATTGGATTTCAAATAGTGGGTCTGAGTTGGTCTAATGGTACTCACTTGATCGTACATCTTGATTCAATAGTGAAAGATGGGTCAAATAGTCAAGGAGCTCGAGATATTAACACATTGCATAAGTGTTAAAGCTAACAGACTAAAATTAGATCCTAAAATCAAATGCAAGACCGCCAAGTGGCACTAGTTTGGAGATAGGTTGATAGGTCAAAGGTAGATCAATGACTCATAATCAATTGTATTGATCAGGGTTAATGATGAGAGATGGGTCAATGAGTCAGTGATCTAAGCTAGTATTGATAACTAATAAAAATAAAGGTTGACAAGACAAGGCTAGTTTTTTATGGAAGAAAACATAGGTATTGTAGGGTCATCCTACTACCATTAGATGTCGATCAAACACCATTAAAATAACATAATCCATATATTAAATTATAAATAACATAAAGGGACCACCAATGGGATTAAATAGGGACCTCTAGCTCAAGGTTTTGTGTCATAGAGGGATATTTTTGTGACTGTGTTCACCATTGATAGAAGGAGGAGTTAGGTTTTCAAAGGGCACCATAAAATCATACACGTAACCCTAATGGTTTCATCTCTAGGACCAACTACAGGAAAAGGATCCCTTCTCTTCACTGTGTACACCACGATAAACCAGTTAAGAAAAATTAACAACAAAACAAAATTCTAATAGACTAACCTAGTTTTTGCAACTGCATTGATGGTAGAACAAAGCTCAAAACAACTAAACATTATCATTTTAACAAGAAGGAAAATTAGTGTAACTATGTAACCACTTGAAGTAGCCTAAATCAATCAAAAGGGTTTGATTGAGATTAATCTATGGAGGTAATTATAATAATATTTCAAATGGATTTGAGCTCATTTGATTCCTTTTAGAGATCCAAAAAACTCCCTCTCTCTTACTTCCCTTATTCTATAAATATAGCCTTCAAGCTATTGATGATCATCCCTCAGGATAGTACAATTAGACTCTTCTAGAATTATATTTTACACCTCTTTGAGTAATGAATAGATAATTTTTGAATTATTTGATAATCTATATTTAGTGTTTTTGTGTTTGATTGATATGCAAAAGTGGTTTTTATTTTCCCTTTGCAGGTCCAAGCTCAACCTAAGTGCCAACAACTTTCTATGTAGGTCATATAATGTGTTTTAGAATTGATCTCTCAAGGATATAGTGGATAGATGAATGTAGGTGTATTCAACCAGACCTTATTTTCATTTCTCCCTAGTTTGAGTGCATCTAATTGATCTCTATATGAAATATTACTGCATAGAAACTACAGTAAGCATTGCATTATCTTCTTTCGTAGTCTATTAGTGTGTTAAAGATTCAAATGTTAAGAGTGGATCTGATAAATCCATGTTGCATCACCACATATTATAATAATTTTAATTTTAAATCAATATCTTGACTCTTTTCACCCCAACTCGTTTAGGTCTTAGAAAGACAGGTTCAAACTATCATATCTGAGGAACTAGCCTCATTAAAAACACTAGAGGTTTGGTCTAAATATAGGCATACCATATCCTTTAGATCATTCCCATATTAGTCTAGATATGGGTAAGACTTTAAGAAATATGACCTCTATTGGGTGTTATCTGGTTAGCTAATAATAATAATTAAATGGAATATGTGTGTTCTTAATAAAATGTTCCATGTCTACATTGAAATATATTTTCATTATTGTTAAGGAGGGAAGAAACATTGATAAAACATGTTTTCAAAGTTTAAGTTGTTATTTAAGAACTTTGTTTCCAGTTATTATTCACTAGAAACATTTTTAAATGGGTGGATAATGTATATGACCATATTATTGGCCTCCCGTCATGCCCACTTGACAAACCCACCACCCATTCTAGCATGGATTACAAAGTACTCATACCAGAGCATACCAAGATTAGAAAAAGTTAAATATGTTTAAGACAAAATTAAAATAATACCTTGATATTCATACCAATCCCTAAGACCTATCAAATATTCATCACCTATAGGGATGGCCTAAAATATAGTCTATCATGCATATGAGCTCACATGAAGAGGTCTGCAGTTAGTTGAAAAGAGACAAGTTTAGGTGTTTATGATTAATACAAGCATGTTTAGGTACTTGAAGTACTAGAGATATATTTTATAGTTCCAAATAATCATCTAAACAAGTTATCTCCATGAACAAAGGTGAAATTATCAATCACAAGCTTGTATACAAGGTGAAAAAGTTGTCAATTGGTTTGTGCATGGTTGGAGATATTGAGTCTTTGGGATCACACCAAGGTGATTAATACAATTTTTAAGGTCATATTAAATTATTAAAATAACCTTAATATATATAAAAATATCCATTCCATGTCATTTAGGCCTCCAAAGTCAATTTCATAGCCCAATGCATGCACACAACCACAAAGAGGGTATGTAGTCATGAGATTGTATGATTATGATGATTTTTATTGAGTATACCTACCCATAAAATGATTTGAATTTGTATATTGGGTTGTAATAGACCTATAAAAAAATAATTATATCTTTATGCCCTACAAAACTCAAGATACAAAAAAAATTCTAAATTGGTTTGCTTGTTGCCATGTAAATCCTAGTTTGCACAAAAAGGGCAATAACTTGGGTTTTAGACATCAAAATGAATTTAAATTTGAATTAAAGGTATTTATTTCAATCTAAAATCTTTTTAAAGTGTTATAATTTCTGTAATATACCTTATAAAATATAAAATTCAAAAACACAGGCTTGCACATGCAAAAATGAAGGAAAATCAAACCTAGAGAGGACCAAAACTACTATAAGTCAAGTTCCATTGTTAAAAATGCTATAAAATTTTATTTTAAGGTTATTAATTATTTATTTAATATTTTTAATTTTTTATACATACTTAAAATCCAATAAAAATGAATTTATACATGATTGTTCGCAAATATGGCCCTGTTTCTAGGCCTAAATGAGCTAGGTTGAGTAGCAAGTAATCACTTTATGAATGTATTGGATATTATAATGGAAATGGAAGATGAAAAATAGTATAAAAATTGTTTTTATAGGTTTAAATATTATTATAATCTCAGATATCCAATCTTACTCTTCATTCACCTCCAAACAGGCCTAACAAACTAGTGGCGTATTGAACCTTCTTGCAAACAAAGTGATAATGACTCAAGGTGAGAGGTTGGAATGATTAAATACATGAATTATATTTATATTAAATATGTAATACCTCATTTTTATCATAATATTATTTATATATACACTCTCCACCTTGGCTACACTAATTATGTGGATTGGTGTAATCAAGAAACAAGAGGAGCTAGTTTGCCTATCCAAGGAAAGAGGTATATAATTTGAGGTTTTTTATAATATTTTGAGATTTAATAATAATTAATAAGATGCATACATTTTATTTACACAGTAAAGGTTTATTAATTTCCATAAGTGGATATCCTACATTTAAAATCATGTAATATCATGAAGATGCTAGTGAATGCAATGAGAGAGTGGCAACTTGGGAGTTAATAATCAATTACATGCATGTAAGAAGGAATAAATTATAAATGGGTAGATATTTTTACCATTATATACTATTAAATAGGATTTAAATAATGTCAAAAATGATACCCATATGCATTAAGTAAGTAAATAGTCATTTGACGGAGTCAAAGAAGCATTGAAGGCCTTTCACACTACCCTATAATAATGGAACTACCTCATGGGAGTTGAATAAAAGTTGGTTAAATAAGAAGTGAAGCATTTAAGGCAATTACATGGTGCATTAAGATCAAAATTTAATCATGGAGACCACCATATACAAATATAGATCAACTCATGAAGGCATTTGACCACATCAAACACTTCAAACAACTATGATGTTCCTTCTACGTCTTCCTTCATTTAAGGAAGCCTCATTTCAAAGAGAAATACTAAGTAATTTTAAGTCATGTTTATTTATCTTTAATAATATGAAATTATTTACTAAAAATTCCAAACATGTGATGGTGAAAGCTTATATGGCACCACGAACCTACAAAAAAATGTTAATAAGTAATTAAAAATGAAGTTTATATGTACTACCTACAAAAATAAAAACATTTGGTAAAATTAATTATATATAAATTTTAGAATTCAACATACCTACACATATCAATCCATTGAACTAGTAGGATCTACTCTAATCTTGATATAGCAAGAATGGATTCATGGTATTACTCATGAACTTTCCATAGATTCCTATTTAATGACCTCCCACGATATTTTTTCAATTGAATATTCATTTCAAGAACCAAATTGAATAGTGAAATATCTTCATGTGTGTTTCAAACTCTTCAAATAACCATATATCTAAAAAATTTATTGGATACCATCGAATCTAAGTTCTTGTGACTACCACAAACCTAGTAGGATACTTAATGTTTTTTTCATCTATGACCGTGGAAGTCAATTTTTTATTTTACTGTACACACCAACATAAATAGTAATTTGTCCCCTCTTCATTATCCTCATATACAATAACTACAAAAACATGCCCTGTATCACAAAAAACAATTTTTAATGACATTATATCAAGATAGATAATGGAATTAAATAGTATACAATGAACAATATTCTACCTAACTACACTAGATTAGATACATGGTAAAAGTCTTGTGATGATGCCATATCTATAAATTGTAATGCTCATGGAACCTAATATGTGTTGATTTGAATTATAGGTCTAAAACTCCAGTCATCCACCCACTCTTATAACACATAATCATTCCAAACAAAGTCCATGCATGCAGAATAAAAACATGCTGAGTGTCTTGTATGAATAGTCCAAGAGCTTGCATTTGAGATACAAAATGAGTGGAGCTCACTTGAACCCATTACAGTCATAAAATCCTCATACTTTTCCATGTTTTCTTCCTCCATTAACCAAAAATGTATACAAATAATAAAATTTGGTTGATCACCATGTAACATATTCACATACTTCATGATCAATACATTATTTATTTACAAAAAGAACTACAAAGGCATATACATGAAGTTCATTTCAAAAGAAGAAGCTAAGGACATCCTAGAAAACCTACATCAGAAGTTTGGCAGTGGGCACCCATCTGACAATTAATACAACCCATAAGATTCTAAGGATGGGTTACTATTGGCCTACAATCTTCAAAGACACCCATAACCACATTAGCATCTTCCACAAGTGTTAGGTGTTTGTAAAGAGAGAAATAAATGTTTCCATGCCTTTACATATAGTCATTGAAGGATGCACCTTCACCCAATAAGGCCTGGACTTTGTTGGGGTAATAAATCCAAATTCTTCAGTAGGAAACAATTTTGTTCTCATGGCTACTAATTATTTTTCCATATGGACACAGGGTATTTATACCAAGAATTCATGAGCCATATATGTCATTGATTTCTTAGAGGGAAGTATAGTCACCTGATTTGGAATACCCATTTCATTGGTTTGTAAAAATGGTCCAGCATTCTAATCTACAAAATTCAAATAATGGTCCTACTATAATTATATCACCCTCAAGTTCTCTTCAAACTATTACCCACAAATAAATGACATAGCTAAGTCAACTAACAAGACCCTGATGAATGCCATAAAGAAATCTACATAAAATAAACTAAGAGAATGACATCTATTATTTAAGTATGCACTATGGGTAGACTAAACCAAGCACAAGCAAACTCTCAAAGATTCACCTTTTTTGCTAGTGTATGGACAAAATTTAGTCTTCCCTATCACTCTCAAGATACTCACTTGTCGATTCATGAAAGAGTATATAGGTAAATATGAGAGAATATATTCCAGACTAATTGAGATAGTCTAATTAAAATATATAAGAACTAAAGCACTAAATATCTTTAGCAAACATTAGGATATTTTCAAATGTTGGTTTGACAAAAGGTCTAAGATCAAGGCTTTCAGGATTTTAAACCTAATGCTCTTTTAGGATATAGCACATGAAAATAAATGAAAGTATGACAAGTTCAGTCCATTTTCAATTGGACCATACCAAGTATCTAAAATCCTAGTAGATAATGCCTTCAGGTTAAAAGACCTCCAAGGTAAGGACCATGTCTTTCCAATAAAAAAATAGCTTTTGAAGCATTAATCATGGTTGCTCCAATTGGGAATGCATCATACTAAAATTTGATTAAGGATTTAGAGTAGGAGTAAATTATATTTCATGATTTATAGATTAGATTCCTACTTTATAGATTATATTCCTTGGTTTCTAAATTAAATTTCCTATATTTTGCATTTTTTGATAGCTTAGTTTCATGCTTTCTAGATTAGTTTCGTAAAAGTTGCAGAACTGTCTCAAATGATTTCCTAAACTAAATCCAAGAGAAAATTCTAAAATAAAATTGGGATTATAATGAAATAAATCATAATGGGTACTCACAAAAATATATTCTAAAAAGTACTAGACCTTCTGGAGTTGAGGTATGTATTATGACTAAATTTTAGTTTTGATTGAGATTAAATGAGCCTACTTAGATTTTGGGCACTTGCTCTAATATACTCATGAAAATAAAATAAAATATTCCCATTTCCAAAGATGCATTGCACTCTCATATGTTAAAACTTGGATAAAAGATGATAAACCTAGGGCCAACTATACACTAACAGGGACATGTTGATGAATAAGTTTTTTCACACTTCCAGCCAAAAGTGGTTCCCAACCTTCCTCTATCTCAAAACAAATGATGGAGGATTTTTTATTCAATTAAACTCTATTAGGGCTATGGATGCCTAGCTAGAAGTAAATCAAGGCTTCGAGTGGAACTAGAGGTATCTCTGTCAAGGCTATAGATGCTTGGCTGGAAGCAAAACACTATCCAAGGTTTAGTTTTCATTAGTTTCAAAGTTAAATTCAAGGTGAAACCTGAAATTTTTCCTTGGGACTTTTTCAAAATATTCATGCCCAAGGAAAATTAATTTCACAAGATCACACACTTATCTAAAGACCGGGAAGGTTAATATGTTGCATGGGGAAGTAATATTTTTATTCTATAAGATGGATTTCCTTAATTTGTCTTGATTAAAATTTAAATTATGTTATGATATGTTTATGAAATTCTAGATTCTTAATATACTTGGGATTATTTTCCCTTATGATTTGCCATTAGTTGTCCCCTAACACACACACACCCCATTTTCATAATTTTAAAAATAGGGACCCATTATTAAAAAATCCATACTTAGGAAACTATGAACCTAAAGATTTATGCTTAGGGTATCACATATTTATCATAAAGGTTATTTATACAAAAGCAAACATTGCCCAAATAAAATTTGTAACAATCTAAGCTTAAATTGGTATCTTAAGTCATCTCGAATCTTGGATTATCTATCACTTTTTTAATGTGATTTGCAAACTAGTTAAATTAATTTTTCTTATCCTAGTATGTAAATGTTGATTTTAGGATTAATAGTTGAAGATGATTGATTTCCTCTAAATCAAGCCCATAAAAAATATCTCACGTAATTGTGACACATATTGCAGTCATGTCATTTAAGATTTTGGATGTTTATAAAAGATTAAGTCTTATGAGTCTTTTGAGTCTCTTGAGCTCCACAAACATGCCACATGGAATATCTAGGCTAAATTATAACTGTGGTGACTTCAATTATTCATCACCAAACTTCATAGTTCCATGTTCCCTGATCTTCTAAGATTCTCAGTTCTTGAGTATTTGAGATTTTGATATCACTCCATGTGTCTCAATCACGTAAGCTCACCATTGTGGGAAGGTTAAATGATTCTTTGGTTTGTAACCTAATGTCCCAAGCTTCACATGTCCCTAGGCTTCTTGAGTTCATGCCACATTCTTCAATCACATTGACCTATGACCATGAAGAAATCATCCTCAAAATCAATATCTATTTAATGCCTTGAGATTCCATACTTCTAGTACTCCAATATCACACCACATGGCTCAATCATGTTAACTCACTACTACAGGACCTCCCAAATATAGTGAATAAATACAAATGACCAAATTAATGATAGCATGACATGTGGCACTATCCAAGGAAAGTAAATCCAAAACATAAGAACAAAGGTGCAATAGTGTGGCAAAGAAGAAAATCAATTAATGGATGACAACTATCTCAAAGTGATGACTGGACATGAATAACTAATGACATATTGCCATTTGGAAATAAAGGGGAACCCACCAAAGTTGATTGGTATATTAAAATCAAAATGGGAATTAAAAGTGAGAGATCATTATCAGCATTTAAAGTTCATGAATTCAATCAATACACAATCTTGTGCATAATATATACCAAATACATGAACATTGCATTCACCTTACTACTGCTCTGACCATTAAGCATTTATGTTTTTAAGTTTCTTAAGTATTCAGTGAGCCCTAGCTTTCTTCATTCACAAAGCATTGAATGACCCAGTCTCTAACTTCAAATAAATCACAACAACTACTCTTTATCCATGGCCTTGACATCAAAACAAGGTAAGTGCTTAATCCCATCCCTATTTTCATTTACGAGATCAATAGAATATAAGGATATAGAGTTTGAAAAGAGTTCTTTGAATTTTAGATTCCCACACTAATTGACACTCTAAGAAGAGGTCAAATCAGTTTAGGCCTATTATGAGGAGGATAAACTCTCCCTCGAAGCCAAATAATACATAGATGACTTTCTCCCCATCAAGGAACAAGTCATCCACTAGGATACAATCAAACTAGAGGTAATGCCATTCATTGACCTCTTAAAGGTTATGTTCATCAATGGGACCACTATAGGTGATATTTTTCATGTGAGGAAGGTTTAAACTACCTCTACCTATATCTCAGGTAGGACATTTGAATGGTATTTTAGGCTCCCTCACCTAGAAACTTCATACAATTAGGTCTTGTCTAATATGTGTTTTGAGCACAATAAAGTGGAATGGAAATTGAAGCAGTGGCTGGCAAAGGGGAAAATATTGAATCCAAAAGGAAAATTTTATACCCATTATATTATCAAGTTTAGACCTAAAATTATCATTATAATGGCACTATTGAATAGGTTATATAAATTCCAAAACTTTACATATGTCTAGGTCAAAAGGGTACCCCTATTAGATATTTTTTAAACCACTGACAAATTGGTAACCCTGGTGGAGATTATAAGCACAAGATTAAAATCTCAAATTTTTTACCTTGACAGGAGACTTGACGATGGGAACTTTTATATGATGTTTTATCTATTTTATGCAATCATGAAAACTGTGTACAATCCCTATGGCCAATAATGACAACCATCCATAGAGTATCTAGGGAATAATTTTGGAATGGACTTATCATTCATGTTTATTCAAAGATACAAAAATGACATCAAGATAATAAGCAATGAGGTATACCATCACATATAATAGAATATGTAGGGCATGGTAATACACAAATTGGCTAAAAACATTACAAGGACACTCACCAAGATGGGTAACTACTAGCTCTACTTAGATGTGACTATCATCTGGGTAGATGTAATAAGGACTACTCCTTTATTTCTACCTTACCATGTCCCTGACCACATTATGGAAGAAGAGAGATTATCAGGTTTTTAATAGTACTGATAAAGAACTCAACCATAAACACTTGGCCTATTATTTCAAAACACCCTATAACTTTTGGAAACACCAATACATGACTAGGTCACATTTTATAGTAGATGGTAAGCCCAAGATAGCCTATAATTTGCAACTAAAACCATTTAGGGAATATGACCCTAATAAAAGGATAAGGGCTTATTTGAAGACCATCCTTGAGAAGAAGAAGGTTCATGTTTCTTATAGTAATCAAACCTATGACAATGACAAGGTTTGTTTTGAGTGCCTCAGATTACTCCCTTGTATGGATCAAGATGAGGGATAATAATATATTAATGATATTGGCCTAAGCCCTATAATATAATATTGAGGCCACAGAGGAAGAATCCCAAACTGCATGGAACCCAAAATGGCCTCCATCTCCACTTAGAGGCTCTCATCAACTAGACCAACCTTCATATCTAGAAGCTCAAGCCACAAAAGAGGATGGAGAAAAAAATGAAAGTCAAAGGGAGTTGAATCCCTAGATAAATGAGCAAAATTTGAGAGGACTTCTTAGTCCTCAGATCCCTTCTACAGTTCTAAGTGAACAACTCTTGGGAACATCTACAACTATGGAAAATCTAGCAGCTATTCCATCCAACCAAAAGAAGAGTAGCTTTGTGATGACTCCTTTACCTCCACTTACCATAGTTACATAAGTTTACCTAAGTTATTGAGTCTTCTTTTATTTTAATTCCAACTCCCCTAGGCTCTCCTAAATCCTTGATTTCTACTCAAGGAACCCCTATACTTTCCACACAATCCACTTCATCACATACCTCTCCACCTCCTACCATAATTTTTACCACAACCCCTACACCATCTCATCTAACCTCCACTCTAGCTATCTTCACCTACCATAGGAAGCCCAAGAATTTCCCCAACTCTTCCCAAGGGAAAAAGTTGGAAGTGAGACCATCTCTTGGCCTCCATATTATTGAAGAATCTCTTAAAGAAGACGAATAAGAGATAGAGGATGTGATGGATTTGGAGGAAGAGGAGGAACCAGAGTAATTAATATATCTGGTTGGCTACACATTATAACATTTGCAAGATTGTGTATTGATTGAATTTGTTGCACTTTGAATGTTGATAATGAACTCTCACTTTTAATGCCCATTTTGATTTGAATATGCCAATTAGCTTTGGCGAGTACCCCTTGTTTGGAAAATGGTGGTCTCTCATTAATTATTCATGTCTAGTCATCACTTTGAGATAATTATCAGCTATTCATTAATTTACTTCTTTGCCATGTTGTCACACCTTTGTTCTTATGTTTTGGATTTACTTTCCTAGATAGCTCCACATGTCATTTTATCATTAACTTGACCCTTTGGATTTCTTCACTATATTTAAGAGGTCCCATAGTGGTAATTTAACATGATTGAGCAACCTGGTGTGATCTTAGAGCACTGGAATTATAGAAGCTTGAGGCATTAAATAGGTATTATTTTTGGTTATGAGTTCTCTATGGTTATGGGTCAATGTGATGGAGACACATGGTGTGATCTTAGGAAGCCCAAAGACTTAGGAATTTCATGACATTATAATACAAACCAAACAAACATTCAACCTTCATGTGATGGTGAACTTACAAGATCGAGGTACGTGGAGTGATCTTAGAAGATCAAAGACTCAAGAATTTGAAAGCTTGGAGGCTCAGAGAATATGAAACTGTCAAGTTTGTTGATGAATAAATGAAGTCCCCATAGTTCTATTTTATCATGGATATGCCATGTGGTATGTTTGCGGAGCTCAGGAGACTTAGAAGACTTAACATTTTGTAAACGTCCAAAATTATGAATGACACGAGAGAAACATGTATCATAATAATGTAAGATATTTTTTATGGGCTCAATTTATAGGAAATCAATGGTCTTCATCTATTAATCTTACGATCAACATGTACATATTAGGACAAGAAAAATTCAATCAATTAGTATGTAAATCATATTAAAAAAAGTGATAGATAAGCCAAGGTTTGAGATGAATTAAGATACCAAATTTAATCTTAGATTGTTATGAATTTTATTTGGGAAATGTTGTATTTTGTAGAAATAACCTTTATGATAAATGTATGATACCTAATCATAGATTTTTAGCCTCATAGTTTCCTAAGTATGGGTTTTTTAACAACGAGCCCCTGTTTTCAAAATTATGAAAATGGGGTGTGTGTTAGGAAACAAGAACTTTCAAAGGTCACATCTACACATACAAACCAAATTTAAGTTGTCACAAGTGATAATTCCCTAAATTCCTTTTTTTAGCAAAATACATGATCGTCCAAGTAGGATAGTAATGGGAGTCGATCCTATCCTCAGTTTGTCAATCATGTCCTTTAACAAATTTAGTTCCTACTTTTGGGCACTTGTAGTTACAGTTTTTGATTTCCTATTTCAGTCATCAATTGGTCAACATGATCAAAAATCAGTTAGAAACAACTATGTTTTTTATTCATTTTCATAGTTAGCCTTGTTTTAATCACTTGCACCTTGTTGATTTTAGTCACTTACGTTCATTGTGCCTATCAAAATTTTATTTGTAACACTCTAATTTATTCTATTCAATTTATCTTAATAAGTATTAATTCGCCTTTTAATCCAAATTTAGATAAAACAATAACAAATTGGATTGGACAAGTAAATAGATAGATAAACAAATCAAGGAAAGTGTGTACAAGAGTGAAATGTATATGTGCATGTCATGTATTTCAAATATATGTAAAAATTGATGTTTTCAAGTGTATAATAAAAATTTAGGTGTCTATGGTTTTGTAACTACCTTGGTGATTAGGAAACTACTACTTAAGGTGGCAAAATTACCCCATAATGAGGACTAGTCATTTTGTCACTTTAAAAGTTTCTTAAAATTCTGGAGACCTTAGATATTGTAAACTAACTCAAAGTCAATTGTTGTATTTTTCAAAATGTGTAGATTTTTTAGAAGAATCCAAATATGTAATCACATTTGACTTTTGATGAATATTACTATTTTGTCAGACCTTCATGGAGTACACAATGTGTTTTTTAAGAGTAACAATGCACAACATTGTGATTCATGAATTTTTTATGTTTTATTGACCATGACATGTCTTTGGATTTAAATAAAATGATTTATTTTTTCCATGGATCCTTATGGATGAGTTCTAGTCATTTTTTCCCTGCTCCTTTTGTTTTCTCTTTTGTTCTCTTTCTCTCTCCTCCCTCCCTATTTTTCTTGGGTTTTGAATAGATTTAAAGATATTGTACAATGTATTATTTTGGGGAACCATATTAGTACTGTGTATAATTCTAAGGCGCCGAGTTACTAATGTATATGGTTTTGGAGTGGGGCTTTCTCAACATTGTTTTAGATCTCTTGTGCATTGTGTTCTTTTGTCATTTTTTCATAGTTTTTGTATGTCAATTTATACGCTAATTTGGTCCTAATTTGAATTTGGGAAGTCCATAAACACATAGGTGCATTATTGCATATAGGACATGAAATGAAAAATTAAATGGAAATGAATGACAAGTAAAATTGAAAGCAAGATCCACACATTTATTGAAGGAATCCATTTTGAAAATGTTAGAAATAATTCAAGCATTTATAACAGTTTTGAAGCATTTTATTTCCTTGTGTCACTTATTCATTCTAACACGAAAAGTCCTATAGGACCAGCACTTGCATCCACAAAATTCTTGTTGAAGTACATTGAATGTTGTTTTTAAAATTTGTTCTATCCTAGAGTTCTCTTGACAATGAAGGGATAACACATGCCTACATGTTTTTTATTGGTATGTGATGAGTTTTTAAGGTTACAAAGAAGGATATCAATTTCTCAAAGTTATTTTTAAGAATCAAGGAAAGTGGACAAAGTTTTTGGAGCCCTATAATAAACAAATAGAATCATGAAATCATATTTCAAAGTTTTAATGTGGACACAAATGACCTACCATTTCCAACAATCTACTCACATCGTTGGTAGTATGTAGTCCAAAAAATTATTTTTAATCATCTCAATTTTTTTCTATTTTCATGTTTACTTTACTTTTTAAACCTATTTTCTACCATTTACTTTTTACAATTATCCCCAGACTCATAAAAAATTCTTCTAAATTCAACACTTATTATTTATTGTTGATTATAAAATACTATTTATATGTAATTAAAACCGATTTATTATTATATTAAATTAGTTTAAACCTATGTTTAAGTTATATGTAAATAAATTGCATACCTAAATCCACTTTCTCATACCACAAAAATATCACCGAACAAAACTATTTGTTAAAAAAAATTATCACAATTTATTATAACTTTAATAATTAAATTCATAATTTTTTTCAATTCAAAAAAATTTGAAGCCATTAAATGATATCGATTACTTAATTTCCACGTGATTCATTTCACTTTGAAAGAAATGATTCCGTAAAATTTGAAGTTAAGAATGCAAATAAAGTTAAATATCTAGATGAATATGACACTTAATATAATATCTCACGTTATTATTGATGACGTTAATATTTACTAAGTAATTGATACAAGAAAATAGTTTTTGATAAAATTGTGTAATTGTAAACATCTAGAATTTATTTGTCATTAAATTATATCTTTCTACAATGTTTATCTCTATTTATTGTTGGTTTAAATTAATAATTTTTAAGGTATTTATTAATTTTTAATAGTTTTAATATTTTTCTCAGATATTTTTTTGAGTATTATTTTTTTCTTTTATGGTTTTGATCATATTCTCGACTTTTTTTAAAGTTTGATCACATTTTATATTCTTTGCATGGAGTTTGACATTACACTCCAAACACATATATAAAGCATGATATTACGTTATATACATGTCTAGAATGTAACTTTACAGTCCTGACAGGGTTCTTCCTAACTTTTATGTCTATCCCGTATGACCTTTATTATATATTTTCTACCTATTCCACTGTTGGATGAATTTGTGTGAGGCTAACAAGGTCTCAATTTGAATTCAAGGCAAATCATGCATCGCTCATGCTACATTGATAATCGAGCTAGTCAACCAAGTCGGGGTTATGGTGGGGGATTACGCTGAAGTGGAGGATTAAAAGGTGGGTTCTAAGGAAATGCCATCAAAACTATTGGAAGATGAATCTGTCTTTCTAGAGATGATGAATCTACCCTAGATCTCCTAGAAACACCTCTATCAGACCTAACCTTTCTATGGATCTCCAAATGTGGTTGTAACAGGGTACTATTTGAGGTTGACCTTGTCAATTGTCTAGGTTAATCCAATGCAATTCAAGTGATTTTAATCCTTAGGATAGAGGTGAAGGCGGATGACCCTCCTTCTAGTGCTGATTTGAAAGTTTCTATTGATGTGGGTTTTATACACACCCTCATATTTCTTTACGAGGTTGCCTTTAACATTTTATGATTGGTGATTAGAACCACTCCAATGCATGAGTTATAGGGTATTTAGTTTTATGAAAACCTACTGGTGGAATAGTGGTTGAGTGACACATATTGTTTACCATGGGTTTGTTGGACATAGGGGAACCTAAATCTAATTAGAGTGTGTGGAAGGTTGATGATTTCTAACTAAGGTGCATATGACTGTCAATCAAACACAAAAGGAGGGAAAAATAAGTTAGAAAATGAAGGTGTGTGGAAGTTTCAAGGATAAAACCTTTCAAGGCTAATATTTGAGCTCAAGTAGGATAGGTTATCTAGACCAATACTTGTTTCAAGTTGTAACACACAATAATAAAAAACAATTAAATAATCAAAGGGAACAAAACACAATATACTCAAACATACATAAATCAAAGGTTGTTTGATTACCATTTCCATTGTAAATCTACAACAGGATTATGATAACCCTGTAAGAGATTCTCAAATCAACTATTGCTAAAAATGGAAGATTATACTCAAAATTAAATACCTCATACATAATTTTAAGCACTAATATACCGAAATGATGTAACATCCAATCAATCCACAAAATGAGAGAAGAATAGAGATTTGCATATCAAGACAAAGTCAAGTACAACTTCCTTGAATTTCTTATTAATCTTAATAGATAAAATTCTCCTCCCTTTGTGACTATGAGTTACATGCATATATAAGATTGGGATGGGGAAGGCCTCATCTCTTCAAGTTTCACCATTTTACAAGTCTAAAATAAAACCTTAAGTTCAAAATTCATGTAAAAATATATGTTACAATGATAACAGTAAAAAATAGACTTTCCAACTAAAGATAAATTATGCATGTGCAATGATATATTGTAATGTCCCCTTTCTAATATTCATAGCATGATGTTGTCGTTAGCCTATTTCCCTATGGTCCCGTAGCCTAACCAAGACATTAAAGGGACTGAGAGGCCATTTGGCCTAGACAATTTCAGTTGCATATCTTTTTGAGGGGTTTTGAGGCAGTTTTGGGCATACTTACTATTTATAGTAAGTTTTGAATGGACATGGCTGGACATCTAGGGGCAGTGACATGTCGATGGTAATTGTTTAAAATCGACATGAAGATTTATTTATCATTGATATGATTTATTGGGCATTAATGAAGTTATTTTATAAAGTTAAATTTAAATATTTAACTTTATTAATGCATATTCTATAGTTTGTGAGAATTATTTAAATAAAAGAATCCCCTTTTTTTTATAATACACTAGATACATAAGTTACATAAAGGGAATTATGTTTTATCCCACATTGACAAAACGAAGGAATGGACTCTTGTGAGAACTCTATAAAAGAAATAGAAGAGCTTCCATTTAAAAAGTTTGGATGAGATCAATGTTATGCTATTGGATTTCCTGGAAATATAATTTTTGAGCTTGGAGGATGAAATCCCTCTGTACTAGTATTCTCTTCGCTGTTGAAAGACATAGTCAGGTGGATTGATGGTGTTTTCATTCAGGAAACACATTGGGCTTATTGTATTTATAATAAAGAAGGGTATAATAATGATTTGCTACTGCAGTTGTGAATAGTGTTTTTGCTATAGTGCACATGAATAGTGTTTTTGCTACAATGCACATGAATAGTATTTTTGCTATAGTGCACATGAATAGTGATTTTGCTACAATAACATGTGAATAGCAAAATTGCTATAGTGTCATGAATAGTGCTGCTATAGTGCATGAATAGTGTCTGCATCAAGTTTAATTGTCTATTCTTGCTGATTAGAGGTCTGGAAGGCTGCCATTTCATTTGTAGATCACTACAACACTAATTTCCAGGTTTATTCTATCAAATTTTCATATCTGAGCATTGTAATTTTTGAATAAAAATTTGAATATTTGTCGCAGCCTATAAGGCAATTGTATGTGCACATTTATATTGCAAATTAGTGTTTAACAACAAATAAGGAGTTTCGGGTTTTGCATGTATAGTTGTATGTTTGTCAAGTGTTTGACAAAATGTCATGTTGATCATTAAGCAATTTAATTGATATGACATAGTAGTTCGCAAGTTTATTTCATTGGAAAAATAGGGGTGGTTATTACATATATGGGGAACCAAAGTCCCACTTTTATAAGAATCATGCACATACATAGTTGTTCCAAAATTAGAATATCAGTGCCATGTTACTTAAATTAGCTGATGACGATGCCATAGTTATAACTGTGGTGTACACTGAGAGTTTTGTGAGGCTGGGAGCACTAACTTCTAGTTACATGTGTTGTGGCTTTGGAAGATGTCTCATTCGCCTTCAATTCTTCATCAAGTGGATATGCATTATCAAACTCTTTATCAATGGCCTCAAAATTCAAAAGTGAGGGCTTCAAAACCCTGATAGCTTCTGTTATTACTATCTTGTTTTACCCTTGAGATTTTAAACTTAGCCGCTAAGGATTAAGCTCTTGTGACCCTATATTTAACAACACTAACCAACTACATTACTTCTTCATTGGTCTTATATCTTATATCTTCCACTTCTTATTTTAACTCTTCTGTAACTAAGTGGATTAGGTTGTCAAAACTAGGTTGATTCATTAGATCCCCTGTCTGGGTGATCACCCTAATTACCCTTATATCATTAAAAATTGAAATGATTTTTTTTCATGTATTACAAAAACACCCAACAACTTCTTCATTGATCTATGCCAATTTAGGGAGGCATCCCTTTCGGAAATCACATAGTTGAGGCACTAGGAAGCATCCATGTTGGTCATCAAGTTTAGCTGATTAAAGGCACTTATTCTAGAAAAATGGACCAAGAAGCTCAACCTTCTTTCCTTGTCCTTCATCTTATTCCATAGTTTGACCATCTCTGCTCTATGGGCCTGACTAGCTATGTTGGAATTTCTAAAGTTAAGCAAGATGTCATACAACTTTACAACTATACTTTGTGCCTCAACTATAAATTTTTGAGGACCTAAATGATGTTCAGCTGTTTCCATATCTTTAAGACCTCCTTAGTGATTTGATGTATTTCCTTTAGTGCTAACCCAATAGAATCAATAAGAGTATCAAAGACCTTAATTTAATCTATAGGGTCATTGGGGTTCCTCTTGGGTCTTTTGGCGAATTGAAATACATTCTCCCTTTACTCAAGATATATCACTGTATTTGTCCTTGTATTTAATATTTTCCTCTTCCCCACTCTTTGTATGACCCAAATCTCTTCATCAAACCTTGTATAAAATGTGGGGAGCTTATCCATAACTAGATTCTACCTTTGATCCTGAAGATTCTACATTTCCTTTACCCATTGGGGAATTATCATTTCTCTTGTACCTTCTCCTTGGGTAATTTTTGAGGATGTAGAGGGTTGAAATGTCATAGGAAGGGAAGTGTTTATTGGGAAAGATATCATTGGCATTGAATCAATTATTTGTATGGGCACTTGTGGAAGCTTTTAGCCCACTACTTGCCATTAAGAGGCTTCCTTTATTGGAGTAACCTTAGCCAAGAATTTGGTTAACCCATGTGTAATTTCCATAGTCATAGTTGATTTTGGTAAAGCCTATGGGAAGCTTAAGCTACGTCAACTTTATTCTAGGGGATGGGGGTATATTGAAAAGGGAAACAATAACCAAATTCTCAAAATGGGCCATTTTGAGAACCCCTATTAAAAGAATGCTAGAATTTGTACTAGTAAGTTGAGAAGTGGAAGATGTAATAGAAGACATTATTTGGGGTAAAATT
The DNA here is from genome assembly GCA_037957365.1 of Torreya grandis. Lineage (NCBI taxonomy): Eukaryota > Viridiplantae > Streptophyta > Pinopsida > Cupressales > Taxaceae > Torreya > Torreya grandis. The sequence goes on along the minus strand of JARHVA010004798.1, from coordinate 200,071 downwards.
ACAATTGGACCTTGTATAATACGTACAGAACAAATAATAGAAGAAACTACCTCAAATATATTTTGTGTTTATTCTGTGGTAAGCTCGATCAAAGTTTATCTTTCTTATGATGTGCCTAGACTTAAAGCCTTTGCTTTCTCAAGCTTTGATTCTTAATCATTTGGTTAAGCATTTCTTGTATTTAGTTCTTCTTCTTATTATGTGTAATCAATCAGATATATTAATTTCTCTAGTTCCTCCTCTTCCTCTAAATCTATTGCATCCACTATCTCTTGTTCTTCTTCTTCAGTAGCTTCTTCAATAATAGGGAGGCCATGAGATGGCCTCTCTTCCAATTTTTTTCCTTGGGAAGAGTCAGGGGAATCCTTAGGCTTCCTATGGTAGGTGAAGATAGGTGGAGTGGAGGGTGGATGAGATGGCACAAAGGTTGTGGTAACAATTATGGTAGGAGGTGGAGAGGCATGTGATGAAGTGGAGGGTGTGGAAAGTCCAAGGGTTTCTAGAGGAGACCTAGTGGATTTAAGAGATCCTGGGGGAGTTATAATTGAAGCAAAAGAAGATTTTAAAAACTCAGGTAAACTTAATCATGTAACCATGGTAAGTGGAGGTAAAGGAGTCATCATAAAACTACTCTTCCTTTGGCTAGCTGGACTAACTAATGGCTTTTCCATAGTTGTAGTTGTTCTTAGGACTTGTTCACCTAAAGTTGTGGAAGGGATTTGAGGACCAGGAAGTCCTCTCAAAATTTCATTCCTTAGTAGGGGATTCAAATGCCTTTCAATTCCAAGCTAATATACCTCTTCTTATATGGCTTGAGCTTCTAGAGATGGAGTCTGGTTTGGTTGCAAAGATCCTCTAGGTGGAGATGGAGGACATTATTGGCTCCATGCATTTTGAGCTTCTTCTTCTATAGTCTTAGGATTGTATTGCAAGGCTTGGGCCAATATCATTTATATCTTATTATCCCTCATCCTGATCCATTCTTGGGATTCATCTGAGGCATTCAAGAAAACATGGTCATGGTCATATATTTGACGACCATAAAAAACATGGACCTTCTTCTTCTCAAAGATGGTATTCAAATAAACCCTTATCCTTTTATTAGGGTCTCATTTATTGAATCTTTCCAATTGAAAATTATAGGTTGACTTGGTCTTACTAGTTGAGCTATAAAATGTGACCTAGTCATGTTTTAGTGTTGCCTAATATTTTAGGGTGTTTTGAAATAATGGGCCAAGTGTTTTTGGCTAAGCTCTTCATTGATACTATTAAAAACATGATATCTCTTGTTCTAAAATGTATTGAGGAACATGGTGAGGTAGCAATCAAAGGGCAGTCTTTATTCCATATACTCCAATGGCAATCACATCTAGATAGAGCCAGTAGTCACCTGTATTAGTGAGTGTCCTTGTGATGTTTTTAGATAATTTGGGAATTATAATGCCCTGCATATTATGGTATATGTGAGGGTATACCTCATTGATTATTCTTTTGATGTCATTTCTGTACCTGTGAATAAATATGAATGAAAAGTCCTCTCCAACCTTGTTCCCAAAATACTTTATGGATGGATACGATTATTGTCCATAGGGCTTGTACACAGTATCCATGACTACATCCAGTAGATAAGACATCATATAAAAGTTCCCATCCTCAAGTCTCCTATCATGGTAGAAAATTTGAGATTTCAATCTTGTGTTTATAATCTCCTTGGGGGATATCAATTTGTCAATGGCTAATAAAATACCCCTACCCATTCGACCTAGACGAATGCAAGGCTCAAGAATCCATATAATTTTCTCAATAGTGTCATTGTAATGGAAATTCTAGGTCTAAACTTGATAATACAATTGGTGGAAATTGATCCTTTTTGATTCAATGTTTTCCCAATTACTAGCCACTGCTTCAAATTTTGTTCTACTGTATTGTGCTCACACCATACATTGGATGAGACTTGACTATAAGAAATTTTAGGGAGAGGGAGCCTAAGATACCATTTAAGTGCCCTCCCTAAAATGTAAGAAGAGGTGGTTTGAACTTCCTCTCATGAACAATATCACATATAGTGGTCCCATTGATGAACATAACCTTTAAGAGGTCAATGCATGGCATTAAATTTGGTTTGGACGTAGCTTGGTAGAGGGATTATTCTTTGATGGGGAAAAAGTCATCTATGTATTGTTTGGCTTCGGGGGAGAGTTTATTCTCCTTAGAATAGGCTTGAATTGATTCAACCTCTTCCTAGAGTGCTGAGTAGTGCGGGAATTTAAAATTTAAAGGACTCCTTTCAAACTCTTTATCCTTATATTACATTGAATCTAAAAATGAAAATGGGGATGGGATTAAGCTCTTACCTTTTTTCGATGTCAAGGCCATGGATAAAGAGTAGTCACTGTAATTCCTTCGAAGTTAGAGACTAATTCGTTCAACACTTTGTGAATGTAGAAAATTAGGGCTCACTATCGCACCTTTATTCTTATGTTTTGGCTTTACTTTCCTCAAATAATGCCACATGTCATGCTCTCATTAACTTAGCCCTTTGGATTTCCTCACTATATTTGGGAAATATTTTAGTGGTGAGTTAAAGTTATTGAGCCATGTGGTGTGATCGCAAGGAACTATAAGCATAGAAGCTCGGGGTATTAACTAGGTATTAATTTTGGTGATGAGTTTTCTATGGTCATAGGTCGATAGAATCGAGACACGTGGCATGATCTGAGGAAGCTTAGGACATTAGAATACAAACCAAAGAACCATTTAACCTTCTTACGGTGTTGAGCCTACATGATCAAGACATGTAAAGTGATCTTAGAATCTTAGAGACTCAATAACTCAGAAGGTTGGAGGTTCGGGGAACACAGATTTGTCAAGTTTGTCGATGAATAGGTGGAGTCCCCACAGCTCCATTTTAGCATGGATATGCCACATGGCATGTTTACGGATCTTTGGAGACTTGGAATACTTAATATTTTGTAAATGTCCAAAATTATAAATGACACGAGAGTAAAACATGCCACAACTATGTGAGATATTTATTATGGGCTTGATTTAGAGGAAATCCATGGTCTTCGTCTATTAATCCTAGGATCAACATGTACATACGAGGACAAGAAAAATTAAATCAGTTAGTCTATAAATCATAACTAAAAAAACAATAGACAATCCAAGTTTCAAGATGATTTAAGATACCATTTTAAGCTTAGATTGTTACAAATTTTATTTGGGTAATGTTGGATTTTACAGAAATAATCTTTATGATAAATGCGTGATACTGTAATCATAGATTTTTAGCCTCATAGTTTCCTAGGTATGGTTTATTTAAGAATGGGTCCCTATTTTTAGAATATGAAAATGGGTGTGTGTGTTAAGCAACAACAATTTCCAAAGGTCATATATTCGCATACATACCTAACTTAAGTTGTCATAAGTGATCATTCCCTAAATTCTTATTTTTTTAGCAAAATACATGATCGTCCAAGTAGGACAATAATGGGAGTCGATCATATCCTCACTCTGTCGATCATGTACTTCAGCAAATGTAGTCCTTGATTTTGGGCACTTATAGTTATAGTTTTTGATTCCTTGTTTTAGTCATCAATCAGTTAACATGATCAATTATCAATTAGAAACAACTAAGTTTTTTATTCAATTTCATAGTTAGCCTTCTTTCAATCACTTTCACCTTGTCGATTTCAGTGATTTAGATTCAATGTGATTGTTGAAATTTCATTTATAACACTCTAATTTATTCTATTAAATTTATCTTAATCAAGGTTAATTCACCTTTTAATCCAAATTTAGATAAAATAATAGAAAATTGGGTTGGCCAAGTCAATAGATAGATAAACAAATCAGGGAAAGTGTATACAATAGTCAAATGTATATGTGCATGTCATGTATTTCAAATATATGTCAAAATTGATGTTTTCAAGTGTCTAATAAAAATTTATGTGTCTATAGTTTTGTAATTGCCTTGGTGATTAGTAAACCACTACTGAAGGTGGAAAAACTACACCTTAACGAGGACTAGTCATTTTGTCACTTCAAAAATTTCTTAAAATTTTGGAGGCCTTAGATATTGCAAACTAACTCAAAATCAAATGTCATATTTTTCAAAATGTGTAGATTTTTTAGATGAATCCAAATGTGTAATCACATTTGACTTTTGATGAAGATTACTGCTTTTTAAAGCCTTCATGGACTGGACAATGTGTTATTTAAGAGTAACAATGCACAACATTATGACTCATGAATTTTTTATGTTTTATTGACCTTGACATGTCCTTGGATTTGAATAAAATGATTGATTTTTTTCTATGGATCCTTATGGATGAGTTCTAGCTATTTTTTCCCCGCTCCCTTTGTTTTCTCTTCTCTTTTATTTCTCTCTCCTCCCTCCCTATTTTTATTGGGTTTTGAATAGATTTAAAGAGATCATACAATGTTTTGTTTTGGGGAACGATGTTAGTATTGTGTACAGTTCTAGGGCACCAATTTCGTAATGTATATAGTTATGGAGTGGGGATTTCTCAACATTTTTAGATCTTTTATGCATTGTGTTCTTCTTTTGTCATCTTTTCATTGTTTTTATATGTCAATTTATGTGCTAATTTGGTCCTAATTTGAATTTGAGAAATCTATAAACACATAGGTGCATTAGTGCATATAGGACGTGAAATGAAAAATTAAATAGAAATGAATGACAAGTAAAATTGAAAGCAAAATCCACACATTTATTGAAGGAATCTATTTTGAAAATGTTAGAGCATAATTCAAGCATTTGTAGCAGATTTGAAGCATTTTATTTCCTTGTGCCACTTATTCATTCTAGCACAAAAAGTCTTATAGGACCAACACTTGTATCCACAAATTTATTTTTGAAGTACATTGAATGTTGTTTTATAAATTTGTTTTAGCCTAGGGTTCTCTTGATAATGAAGGGATAACACATGAACCCATGTGTTTTATTGGTATGTGATGAGTTGCTAAGGTTATAGAGAAAGATATCAATTTCTCAAAGCTATTTTTAATATTCAAAAAAAGCAAGTAATTTTTGTTAGCCCTGTAATAGACAAATATGATCACAAAATCAGATTTCAAAGTTTTTATGTAGACATAAATGACCTACCATTTTCAACAATTTACATCGTTAGTAGTGTGCACTATAAAAAACTATTTTTGTTCATCTCCAATTTTCTCTATTTTTATATTTACCTTGCCTTTTAAACTTATTTTCTACAATTTATTTCGTACAATTATCTTAGATTCAAAAAAAAAATAAAAAAATGATATTCTTCTAAAATCACCACTTATTATCATTTATTGTTGATTTTAAAATTTTATTTATATACAATCAAGGCTGATTTATTATTTTATTAAATTAAAATTGATTAAACCTATGTTTGCATATATATATATATATATATATATATATATATATATATATATATATATTCCATACCTGAATCCACTTTCTCAACCACAAAAATATCATCAAACAAAACTATTTGTTAAAACTAATTATCAAAATTTATCAACAAAAGTAATAATTATGAGTGAAGGTCCCACATATTTTAATTCATAATTTCTTCCATTCAATTAGCAATGCGTGTTGAATTGAGTTTGCTTTATCATTTGAAGTCATGAAAGAAATGACGAGGAATATATCATCGTCTCTAGATGAATATGACCCTTAATATATCATCTCACGTTATTGTTGACGACATTAATATTTACTAATTAATATATGATACAAGAAAATAGTTTTTGATAAAATTGTGTAGTTGTAAATACTTATAATTTATTTGTCATTAAATTATATCATTTTAGAATGTTTATTTTTATTTATTATAAGTTTAAATTAATTATTCTTAGAGTATGTATTAATTTTTAATGGTTTCGTAATATTTAAGTATTATTTTTCTTTTTATTTACTTTTTATCATATTCTAGATTCTTTTTTTAAGTTTGATAATATATTATTTTTTTATATGGAGTTTGATATTACACTCCAAACACATGTATAAAGCATGATATTATATTATAGACATGTTTAAATGTAACTTTACAGTCCTGTCAGGGTTCTTCCTAATCTTTATGTCTATCTCGTATGACCTTTATTATATATTTTCTACCTATTGTACTGTTGGATGAATTTTTGTGAGGGTAACAAGGTCTCATTTTGAATTCAAACTATTTATAAATGTTTGAAACTAAATTGAAAAACATCTAACCCTCGCAAATAATTCATTTTATTATTCATAGAAATTTATTGAGCATTTACAAGTATCTTGAGAAATCAAGCAATTATTAGAGCATTCATCGAAATACAAAAGTTCATTTCCATAATATTGTATTAAATTATTTTTTATCGTAATAAAATACAATTATTAGAATGATTTTTATTATACACCATTGAGGGACCTAAAAAATATCAACATAACTTAATAATTCCCTAATATAATATATGGCACAAAGCACATATTATTTTCCTTATATTTTTTAAATTTATCTAACCAATTAGTGCAATAATAAATTTATTCTCCTAAAAATTTGAGTGAAGGTGTAGGAAACTAAGCAAGGATTTTAGATCCTTGGATCAAAGGAACACAATTGTCAAAATAAAATTTTCTTCCCTACATTTTTTAAGAAACAAAACGGTTTGGAAATTGATAAGTTTAGAGATTGATGCTTTGCATATCATTCACTAATTGTTAGTGACTTTTTTGAGTCATCTTATCTTTGTTGAGCACTGTTTCCTACTATCATACCTTGATGATTGTCATCCAATTTATTGATATTTAAGATAAATTTATAAATATTACAGTTTTATTCATTTCTTTAGTTTTAAAAATTCACCATGTATAATTTAACGTTTTCCATGTATTTATGCCATAGTTAAATGTGTATGGGTATTTTTATTTCAATTTAATTGAAATCTTTTTATCTATATTACATTTTTGTAAGCCCACATTAACTTGCATATAAACTTAAGGTTTCATATTTTTTGTAAGCATGTGCTTTCATTAGCCCCTTTTAGAATATATTTCTCATTTTTGTGATAGATATGATTTTCATAGGGTTGATTATTTGGCATGTTCTGAAAAACCTTATTTTATTGTGCTTACCCTAGGGTTAGATCTTGTTTCACATATAGTAATTTTTTTATAGGGTTGATTTCATTAGATATTCTTAGATTCAAATATTCTTAGTTTTTATGTTTTATTTAATTTATCCCAAGTGTTTGTTCATTTAAAAAATTTAAAAATCGATTAAGCCTAATGTGCTTTTAACGACTCACCCTTTAGATGTACTTTTTCAAGATGTTACAAACACTTCTATGAATGTCATGTCTTTTCAAAATGATGTGGCTGGTGATTGTGATATTGAATAAAACATTAATGAAAGGTAAATAAAATTGAGTTTTAAACTAGGAGGTCCAAGTGAGTATACAAACATACTAGAGTTTGGCAAAATTTTTGTTTTAGAAATTGAAATAACATAATCCATGAGATCAAAAAAATCAATAAAAATGAAGCTAAAGCTATTGTATCTAAAAACATACAATGTAATTAATCTACGAAAAATATGATAAATTCATATTTGACACTTATGAAACATGATCTAACTTTAAGGGGATCAAAATTTTATTAAATGCTAAAAAAACATGCAAACAATTAATCCTAAATAATTCATATCTATCATAAGATAAAAGCATGATTTAACTCTATAAGGGGTGAAATAGAGCATGAGTTCATTAAATTTTTATATGAATTAAAATATTTCAATTCAATTTCAATACAAATAATTAAAAACATTTAATTGAGTGAAATAACATGTATAAAATAATTATTAACTTAATTATTTAATTTTAAAATTAGAGAAAGGAGGTGATATGCAAGGTTTACAAATGTATTTTAGATATTGGAATAGTCATCAAGATTTGATAGTGAAAATGTGTATCTATATATGAGATAAAGTTGACCTCAAAATTCCTCATTGAATTAAGATTTGTGTTTAGAATACAATGTAATTTTTGGATGATGACTAGACCATATGAACGCTCTTGAAAAGTTACAGATATGTATAATTTTTTTAAATATCTATGTTCTCCAAGTTCTGACCTTCAAAAACCTTGCTCAAAATCTTAAGTCTTTATTCTCATGACTTGCAAAGCATAAATTATTTTTCTTGCCCTAATTCGACATTGATACCTAACACTTATAAGTAGAAAAATATGTTTTGGGGCCTTTATTATACTATACAATAATCGATATATTCTAATAGTTAGTAGGTTACATAATGGTTACAATATTGAAAAAAAACACCTCAATAATTATAAGAATTCAAACATACAAATCAATATCATGGAATATCTCTAATACAAACTTGAGTATTCAATAAATAATTGCTCTTCTCTAAAATGCTTATAATTTTTCATAATAATCATGTGAATAATGAATTGTTTGTATTTCCTTTTCATATTTAAATAAACTATTTTTTTTGTTTTTATAAATTCAAAAAACACAAATTAAGTTCTTATTTGTATTTAAACTAATTTTTAATAGTAAAAAAATAAAAAAGATAGAATCATCAATTAAACATACTTTAAAACATTACCAAAAATCCCAAATATTTGTTAGTAATTGCATGTCATATTCAACTAAGAAACAAACATCTATTTCAAAAATGACGTGCAAATCTAATTCACATAAATAGAAATATGTGTAGTTATTTTTAAATATTCATCAACACCATTATCATACGATAGGGTATTACCTTTTGCTTTGGAATATGGATCACAAATATAATATATAGTTTCATTTATTTTTTGAGGTTGTCTAATATATAATAATTATGATCAATATATTATATTATTTTTATTTAAAATAATAATTTTTTATTTTATAATTAAAAAAATTATTTAAATTTATTTTATATATGTAAAAGGTATCATTTATAATATGAAACTTTCACAATATATTACATTGTTGTCATGGGTAAAAAGCAATACCATTTTATAGTTACATTTATCTTTTTTTCTTTTATTTTGTATAATGAATATCTTCCAATAATTACAAACACAATCTTTTAAGTTCGAAAGGATTTATTTATTGAAGTGTATAACAACATACTAAATTTAAATCAATTTATTTTAATATCTTTTAATCTATCAATAAATTATTATAATTTTTGTAATTTTTAATAATAAGGAAATTGATTGTCAAATACCTATGGGATAATATGTTTGTTTTGAATTTGAGAAGTCTATAAACACATATATGCATTAGTGCATATGACATGAAATGAACAATTAAATGGAAATAAATGACAAGCAAAATTGAAAGCAAGTTCCATATATTTATTGAAGGAATCTGTTTTGAAAATGTTAGAGCATAATTCAAACATTTATAATATATTTGAAGAATTTTATTTTCTTGTGCCACTTATGTATTCTAGCACAAAAAATCCTATAGGACCAACATTTGCATTCATAATTTTTTTGTTGAAGTACATTGAATGTTGTTTTCTAAATTTGTTCTACCTTAGGGTTCTCTTGACAAAGGAAGGAAAACATATTCCCCCATTTTTTTTATTAGTATGTGATGATTTGTTAAGGTTACAAAGAAGGATATCAATTTCCCAAAATTATTTTTAAGATTGAAGGAAAGTGGACAAAGTTTTTGGAGCCCTGTAATAAACAAATGGAATCACGAAATCAGATTTCAAAGTTTTTATGTGGACACAAATAACCTACCATTTCCAACAATATATTCACATCGTTGGTAGTGTGCAGTCCAAAAAATTATTTTTGTTCATCTCAAATTTTTTCTATTTTCATATTTACCTTACCTTTTAAACCTATTTTCTATTGTTTATTTTTTACAATTATCCCCAGATTCATAAAAAATAAAAAAATCTTCTAAAATCTCCACTTATTATTTATTGTTAATTAAAAAATACTATTTCTAGATAATGAAAATTGATTTATTATTTTATTAAATTAAATTTAACCAAACCTATATTTACATTATATAGAATTAAATATATTGCATATCTAACTTCACTTTCTCATACCACAAAAAATATCACCAAACAAAACTATGTGTTAAAAATAATTATCAAAATTTACCAATAACTTTAATAATTATGAGTGAAGGTCCCACATATTTAAATTCATAATTTCTTCAATTCAATTAGCAATGTGTGTTGAATTGAGTTTGCTTTATCATTATTGAATATTTTATTCACAAAATTACTTAATCTTCTACGTGATTCATTTTACTTAATATCTACAAACAATGCAAACAAAGTTAAATGTCTTTTTCTTCTAGATGAATATGACACTTAATATCTCTTCTCACGTTATTATTGACGACATTAATACTTAGTGAGAAAATAGTTTTTGATAAAATTATGTAATTGTAAATAGTTTAGAATTTATTTGCAATTTAATTATATTATTTTAAAATGTTTATCTTTTTGTTTATTATTGGTTTAAATTAATTATTTTTAAGGTATTTATTGATTTTTAATGATTTCATGATATTATGTTAGTTATGTCTAAAATATAACTATATAGTTTTGATAAGGTTTTCTTAGCTCTTGTATTTTTTTGTTCCATATGATTTTTATTATATATTTTTTACTTATTTTATTATTGGATGAAGTTTTGTAAGGTTAACAAAGTTTTTATTTAAATTTAAGCTATCTATAAACATAAAAGTACATTATTACATTTACGCATTTAAAAATTAATTGGAAAACATCTAACACTTGCAAATAATTCATTTTATTGTTCACATAAATTTATTGAACATTTACAAGTATTTAGAGAAGTCAACTAATTATTAGAGCATTCATTGAAGCACAAAAATTCATTTTAGTGACACTGCATTGTATTAATTTTTCTGATAGAAAAATACAATTATTGAGTGATGTTTTTGATATCATACACCATTGAAGGCCCTGAAAAATATCAAGATAACTCAATTATTCCCTAATATAATGCATAGCATAAAGCATATATTATTTTCCTTACAAGATTTATCTATAACCAATAAGTGTAAGAATAATAATTCTATTTTCCCAAAAGATTGAGTGAAGATGTAGGAAAGTAAGTAAGGATTTTGGATCCTTGGATCAGATGAACATAATTTCCAAAACAAAATTTTCTTTCCTAAAATTTTGAGGGAACAAAACTTAGTGGTTTGGAAATTGATAAATTTAGAGATTGATGCTTTGTACATCATTCAATATTTGTAAGTGAATTTTTTGAGTCATCTTCTTATCGTTATTGAGCATTATTTTCCACTATCATACCTTGATGACTATCACTTGATTTCTTGATATTCAAGATACATCTCTAAATATTACAGTTTTATTTATTTCTCTAGTTTAGAAAATTCACTATGTATAATTTAATGTTTTACATCTATTTGTGTCATAGTTAAATATGTATGAGTATTTTCATTACAATTTAATTGAAATTCATTTATATATATTATATTTTTGTGAACCCACATTAACTTGCATATAAGCTTAGGGTTTCACATTTTTGTAGACATGTGCTTTTTTAAGCCTCTTTTAGGATATATTTCTCATTTTTGTGATAGATCTGATTTTCATAGGGCTGATTATTTGGCATGTTTCTTTGGGGTGTTATGAAAAGTCCTATTTTGTTATACCCACCTTAGGATTAGATCTTGTTTCATATATAGTAATGTTTTTTATAAGGTTGATTTCATTACATATTCTTAGATTCAAATATTCCTAGTTTTTGTGTTATATTTGATTTATCCCAAGCATTTGTTCATTTCAAAATTTTGAAAATCAATTAAGCCTAGTGTGCTTGTAACGATTCACTCTTTAGATGTTCTTTTTCAAGATGTTGCAAATGCTTCTATGAATGTCGCATCTTTTCAAAATGATGTGGCTGATGATTGCAATATTGAATAAAACATTAATGAAAGGTAAAAAAATTGAGTTTTGCACTAGTAGGTCCAAGTGAATATAAAAGCATACTAAGATTTGATCAGTTTTTTGTTTTAGAAATTGAAATAACCTAGGCCATGAAATCAATAAAAATGAAGTTAAAACTATTATATCTAAAAAAATATAATGCAATTAATCTATGAAAAATAATTACACTTATGGAACAAGATATAACTTTAAGGAGATCAAAATTTTATTAAATGCTAAAGAAACATGCAAACAATTAACCCTAAATAATTCATATCTATCATAAGATAGAGCACAATTTAACTCTATAAGGGGTGAAATAGAGCACGAGTTCATTAAAATTTTATATGAATACAAATATTTTAATTAAATTAAATACAAATACTTAAAAACATGTAATTGGGTTAAATAATATGCACACAACAACAATTAATTTAATTATTTAACTTTAAAATTAGAGAAAGGAGGTGATATACAATGTTTACTGATGAATATTAGATATTATGTTATTTTAGGATAGTTATCAAGATTTGACAGTGAAAATGTGTATCTATAAATGAGATAAAGTTGACACAAAAATTTCTCATTGAACTAAGAATTGTGTTTAGAATGCAGTGTAATTGTTGGATGATGTCTAGACCATATGAACACTCTTGAAAAGTTACAGACACATGTATAACTAGTTGTAAACAACTATGTTCTCCAAGTTCTGACCTTCAAAAACCTTGATTGAAATCTTATGTCTTCATTCTCATGACTTACAAATCATAAATTATTTTTCTTGCCCTAATTTGACATTGATACCTAACACTTATAAGTATAAAAAATATATTTTGGGGCATTTATTATCCTAATATTTTGTAGGCCCCATAATGATTATCATATTGAAAAGAAAACACATCAATAATAATTAGAATTCAAACATACAAACTAATATCATGGAATATATCTAATACAAACTTGAGTGCTTCAATGAATAATTTATCTTTTCTAAGATGCTTGTAATTTCTCATAATATTCATGTGAATAATGAAATGTTTGTATTTCCTTTTCATGCTTAAATGAACTAAAATCAAAAAATAAAAATAAAGTCCTTATTTGTGTCTAAACTAACTTTTAATAGTAAAAAAATGAAAAAGGTGGGATCATGAAATAAGCATACTTTATCTTAAAAAGGCCACAAAAATACACGCTAAAAGTGTATAAATGCTTGGTACAAACAAGGAAATTAGAGAGAACTCAAAAAATAGAAAAATGAAACTAGAGGAGGTTATGAAAAATAGACAAAAATCAATAACATTTAATTTAGACTAAAAATTTATAAGTCTACCCTTTTATGTATATATTATTTTAATTAGTTTTCTCATATTTATATTTTTTTAAACATAAAATTGATGTTGGGTTAATGTGCCTTTCGATACCTCCAATTTACATTTATAAAAATTAAATAAATATACTTGTTTTATCTATTCAAATTTTTTAAATAGAAAGTACCATCAATGACACCTTATTAAACAAAAATTGATAAATAAATAATATTATTATGTTAATATTTAACCCCTTATGGGGGTACCTATAATCAGGATCCCTTTTTAAATGCTTATTAAATTGATGCCTTGTAGACTTTAAAACATTACAAAAAAATCTCAAATATTTATTAATACTTGCATATCATATTCAACTAAGAAACAAACATCTATTTCAAAAATGATGTGCAAATCTATTTCACATAAATAGAAACATGTTCTTCAATTCTTTTTCAAATCTTCATCAACACCATTATCATATGATAAGGTACCACTTTTTGTTATGAAATATGGATCACAAATATAATATATAGTTTCCTCATATTTATCAATGTAGTTTTTACCTTTCATTTATTTTTCTGGTTATCTAATACATAATAAATATAATCAATATATTATATTATTATTATTTTTAAAATAATATTTATTTATTTTATAACTTAAAATAATTATTTAAATTCTCCTTATATATTAAAAAACTATCATTTATAATATGAAACCTTCACAATGTATTATATTGTTGTCATGGGCAGAAAGCAAATACCATTTCATGGTTACATCTTTTTTTTAATAATGAATGTCTCCCAATTATCACAAACACAATATCTTAAGTTTGAAAGAACTTATTTATTGAAATGTATAACAACACACTAAACTTAAACCAACCTATTTCAACATTTTTTAATCTATCTATAAATAAATTATTGTAATCTTTAATAATAAGGCTATGAAAAGTCAAGTACTTATGGGATATCATGTTTTTTTTAGGAGTATATGCACATGCATTGGAAGAGAGGAAATGAATAGTAGTGTAATATAGGAATTCTATTTAGAATGTAATTCTTTACAACTTTGAACTCAGTAATCCATACAAAGTTTAAAAAAATAAAAAGTGAAGGCAACAACATCCATCCCATGCACTCCATACATTCCATTGCACTGTGAACAGTGGGAGATTTCCATGCGTCATTATATGATTAGGTGTAGAAAGTGCTATAAGCAAAGTAGAACTGAAATTGTGTGAAGGAAGGGAAATTACAAGATGTGAAGTGAGATAGCCAAAGTCAAAGCTATAAATCATTTATTTAGATCTGCACAAGGAGGTGTTTAAATTTCTTAAAAGGTAATTTAAAATTTTAAAATTTGCATACTTGTTTTATGCAATGGTGACTATAGACTAAAGTACCTGTCACATTATTAAATATTTTTAGAAAGTAGATAAAATTACAGGCTCATAAACCATGTCTAGAGATTTGTTAAGCATGGCGAGTCTCCAATAATATTCCTTTATTACAATATCAATCTAATGAAACTATTAATAACAAATAAATGAGCACTACCACATCTAGAAAAATAGTCTACATGAAATTAAAATTTTAAGACTAAAGAAGTTAAATTAAAGTTTCAAATAAATCATATCTACTTTAAAATAAAAATATAAAAATTAAAATAAGTTTCTCTTTGAAAATCACTTAGGATTAATAATTTTCTTAATCCTCTATTAGGTTTCCATTTGCTTCCCTTTTTAATTTTGTGTACACATTTGGAAATATTGTCAAATCTGGAGTAATCTATGATTGGCCTCCTACAAAATAGTTAAGCTTTTGTTATGAGAAATTTATGGTGATGCAATAGTACTCTAAGTCAAGCCCTAATTTTTTTAAAAATTTCCATTTTTTTTTGAATGATTGTTTGGCCACCTAGTGGAATACAATATTATACTTTGAGCCAAACATCTGATGCTAAGACTATCTATAGAGATCAAGAGATCACTTAAGTCATTGAGTGACTATTAGTTCTATCTAGACCATAAAATTATTAGAGTTGAGGTATGTTAGTGGCCCTTTTCTATCTACTCAGGCATGTTACTAAACAATTAACCAAGCAAGAGAGAACTTATCAACTCTCTAGTAGTGTAGATGAGAACTTGAGGAGGCCTAAATTGTCCAAGTATCATAAGACACCCCTCATCACTAGGAAATAATAGTTATAGAAATGGGAACAACTGGCCAAGAACTCAAAACACGAAGATTAATTCAATTTTAGATTGGATTAATTCAGATTCTATGACCCCAAGAGGGTAATAATGCAACATATAAATAAGCTCTAAAAACAATTCAAGAAAAACTATAAACATTGTGATTATGAACATGATTTGATCTTTTTGAATCCTAAGGATCATTCTTAGGTCTACATAAGGATGAGGAATGCTGAAATGTCCATAAGTATTTCTCAGATGATACAATATGATCCATCTACTATGAGGGAGGACACAATTGGGATAGAGTGAGAGTGAAAATCCTTTAAGTTAGCTGAGCAACCTCAAATAGAGGAGGAAACAAAGAAATAAACTAATGAGAAATTGAAAGCAAGGGTCAGAAATAATGTTCTAAGTCTAAAGGATGTAGGGAAACATCATATAGATATAGGGACACCCTTGATATCAAAAGTCAATTTTGCATTTACATAGATGGTTACTACAACTCCACCACCTTGGGCTAAAGTGATTAGTTATTTACCTTTAAATACTCCAATATATGTTATAAATACTAAAATTAATCCTCCTATTATAATTTATGTGAGAAGGTATTCTCCTAACATTCATTAGATACCTATGATCACATAAGAAGAAGAGAGGCTATCCCCTACTCAAAGTGTATCACTAATAATCCCTTAATCTAACACAAAAGATGAGTATTTGGAGGAATACCTATTACAAGAACATCTATATGAGTTTGTATAAGAGTTGGATATAGAGGAAAAATATGAAGATGAGCCAAACAAAGAGGCTATATTTGAAATTTCCTAGAAGGTAACTTGACAATAAACCTTTGAAATTTCAAGCCCCAGTCCTCCTCATACTAGAATACAAAACAAGTATAAATTGAAAAGTAAGACTAAACCCCTACTATGGAAAAATATATGGATAAATAAGGCACAACAATTGACACCCTAGTGGTTACATCATTTTATATAGTTTATCCTCCTATGATAATCCCATAGTACTCAACACAGGTAATTTCCTCCCATGTTTCATTTGTTATTTTGATTGCTCTAGCGTCCCTCTATTTTCCTCTATTTTGTTGGACTCCATTGATATTTATATTACTAATATCTCTAAACTTACAAGTACTAAATTTTTGGATTCTCTAGTCAATACTTATACTAGTTATGCCACTAACCCCATGAATATCACTTATACACTATTACATAATTATTGTAAATTCTAACACATTCTACTATTTCACAACCTATTTTTTCTACACTAGGATTAAAAAACACATTGGTCAACCCATAGTTTGAAGATTTAGTGTCTCAATAAATTTTTCCACACTCCCTTTACATGCAAAACTTTCTACTTGATTGGGGTTGTCAATAACACAAGATGTTAAAATAGAGTCACCAATAATCTCATTCTATGAGTTTCCTAGAATAACAAAATATGTCCTCAAAATTCTTTCATAGGCCAAGATGTCCAAAGAGAAGATGGTCATCATACCTTTCCTTTCACCATCCATATCTCTTAGTTATGTTCCCTCACTAGACCCCTCCATACTCATACCACCTGCACAAAATTATTCATCTCTTTAAATAATCATGCTTCCACCATAAATTACCTTTCCCCTTATCACTCAATCTTCCACTCAGATCTCTTCTCAAGATCTTCAAGTAACTCCCTCATGGATAGAACAAATTCAAGCATAGCAGTTGACTAGACAAGACTTGGTTATCACGAAATGACCTAATTTGAATATAGAATTTGATGAAGCCTCAAATAAATTGAAAAGAGTGAGGAGGATAGTAGTTCTAATAGGAGGGAAACCAATTGAGTTTATAAGAGAAGGGATATTTTCACTGATAAAGAAGATGAAAATTAGGCCTAGAGAGGAAGATGAAATGTTAGAGGATCCTATATCTATGGTTGATTCCACTAGAGGAGTCTTAAAGAATAATTTTTTGTGGATTACAATAGGCTAATAAAATATCAGAGGCACAATGTAAAATAAAGGCCCCCAAAAGGCATGTTAGACAATGTGTAGAGCTCTACTAAGATCCATTTATAATATTATGGGTTTTATATGTCAATCAAGGGAAGATTCACAATTACAATGGGGAAATGTGGTGAGTTTATATTAATCTATAAATATACAAGATGCTAAATTTCACTTCATTAGTTAGGCAATAATATAAAAATCATACCAACATCTCAATTTATTATAACTTCTAGACATCACTTTGGCACAAAATTATGTGACCATAAGAGGGATCATATAATAGAATGGAATATATAGATGCAAGAGTTGGTTGGAAAATTGATGAGCTAAGAGAAAAATGCCATCTAAATACTTAAATATATGTGCATTACTAGTATATACACACCACTTGGGTAGGTAATAACTAGGCCATTCTTTGACATTTTGATTTAAATTAATGTCAATTCATAAGGTATGTCAAATATTCTCTTTGTATATTTTTCAATTTAAAAGTGGTGTTACCTAATATATCTACAATCTGATATGGCAATATCCACAATGTTGTAAACTTGTCATTTTTCATTTATTTTCATGTGTTTTTTCCCATAACAAGACTAAATATAAAACTATTAAAGTGTTCACTTGGGACCTTTTATCAATCCAAATTTGAATAACACCTTGATAATTACTGAAGCTTTGAAGGGATTCATCACACATGTCTTTCATTTGTATAATGTTCAATAGTCTGGACCAAATTATTTCATCATCCTCCAAATATTATAACATAAGTTGGTATGTAGGCAACCTAAATGTAATGGGGAAAACAAGGTCTTGACCATACACAAGTAGAAATGGAGATGTGTTGAGGGCTTACTTGAAATGAGTTTTATCTACCCATGTGCATAATTCAAGAAGAACTATCATTCCCTAGGCTTATTTTTGGCTAAATTTTTTTATTGCATTTACCAAATTATTATTGGTTGACATAGTAATTCCATTACCTTGTGAATAATAATTGGAAGAAACATTGATTATAACTTCATTGGCAGAGGACCATTAATTGAATTTTGTGGATTAGAAAGTAAGGAAATTATCACACACCAATGAAAATGGTGTATCAAACTTGGTGATAATGTTTTCCTCAAGGAAATTAATGAATTTATCTATATTTATTTATGGTAATAACATTAGTCCACCTTGTGTAGTAATTAATAGTTGTTAACATAAACTTATGTCCCAATGATGAGTAGGGATTTATGATACCAAAAAAATATGGCCCCCATTAAATGAATGTGTGGCCATCAATTACTATCTAAAGTGGTATAGCTAGATTCACCTCCCTTATATTGAATACTTGACATTGATGGAAGTCATCACATGGCTATGTGTTTTTCTGAGAATAATTGGCCAATAATAACTAGCTCTTATAATTTTGTGGGCTATTGTGTTACCTAAAGGATGACCCCTACCTAATTTCTCATGAAAGTGATTTAGTCTATCCTTTGTATACACCAAAATTATGTCACACACATGTGTGTAACTCCCAGTGTTGAAACCCCCCTAGGTCCATTTTAATAATAGAAATTAATCTCCTTAACCCATACTTTTACCTCTCACACATTTAATTAATTTAAAATACTTAATTAAGATAATTAAAAACCCCTATTGCCACCTTACCTAGCCACCTTGCCCTATGACTAATTATCCTCTAATGAGTCACCTCAAGACCTGGTCCCCTCATCCTAGCTACCTAAGACTTATTCCCACTTCCAAACTAAATTCCTAAACAACTACTTCCTTCATAAAATCTTATTTTTACCATTTTATAATGGGTATCATAATTAACACACATAAAAATAGAAAACAGGGTAAAAATAGAAAGGTTTTCCTATTCTAGGGCCATCGACATTGGTCAACCTACGACCGACATCGGCAGGATGCCTACAGACATCGGCAGGATCGCTAATGTCAGGAATATAAGCCAAACTCCAACCTCTAGTTTAGGTTAGTAGAAATTTAAAAAAATGATTCTTACTCTCTTTGAGTCTCTTGGTATTATATTTTTGACATCCAAGCTTACAATCACCCTACATAAGTCAATCACCATCAACAACTAAGCTTGTGAGGGCCAATATCATCCACTTATTCTCTCTATTTAGAAATTCAGGTTTAGACTCTTAGATAGAAACCATAAACCTGGCACTTATCATTCAGCAAAAATCATAGCTAAGTATATCACTGATACTATAGGTCATTTAAATATTTATTCTTCTATTTATTTATATCTACCATGCACTACTTTACACACTTCTGACCGTACCCCTGTGAGGGAGTTACAAAGCTTCCTTGCTTGTTTCCACTTACATACATACCAAACCTCTGACCAAACTTAACTAAGCCATGAACTCCTTGTCCTAACTCTCTCAACCCCTTTGACCTGATCCAAACCATTTCTTAGACCTAGAAAAGCTCTCTACAACTTCTCAGATAATTATTGCCCCTATTGACGTTGACATGCTAACCGACATTGGTCACCTCACTACCCATATCAGTAGCTTAACCAACATTGGTCACACACCTACTATTGTCAGCAATTATAAATTTC
This sequence comes from Torreya grandis, assembly GCA_037957365.1. Taxonomy (NCBI): domain Eukaryota; kingdom Viridiplantae; phylum Streptophyta; class Pinopsida; order Cupressales; family Taxaceae; genus Torreya; species Torreya grandis. Next base: position 180,006 of record JARHVA010004798.1, on the reverse strand, counting down.
CTAACCTCTTCAAAACCTACCTAGACAACTTTTAAAACACCAACAAAACACCTCACCTACACCCTACCACTCTCTGGTATGAACAGGTTATTTGAAATGGTAATCTTATCTCTCTTTTACTCTATTTATCTCTCTTTTAGTTATTTTATCATTCTTTTGTCTCTCAAAAGTGGACTATCATCTCTAGGGAAGTTTCACACTTCCTAGAACAAGTGCATAGCTTGGCAGCGCACTCATTTATCTGCTAGCAAACATCTTGTGGTAGTGTTTTATTATCTGTAGGTAGTCCTCCCCAGCTAAAGAGGACTGATCACAATGTCTATATATGGTGCACAAACCAAATCTAGGTTCATTCTAATCACTTATCCCCATCCTTCTCTTTGTTTTCCTTTAAATTCAAAATAGACAAAATTTAATCAAACATTTTTGGCACACCCAGTGGGACCAAGGAGTTTTCCTTGGGTTCATTTCTTGTTTTAAATATTCATATAGGTGCATTATAGTGAAATTTCATTTATTTCACTTCCTTCCTTCTATTTTTTCTTAAAAATAGAAAATTGAATATTTTATTTCTCTATTTAAAAGGCAGTAAAATTGAAATTGTCTTTCTTTTCTCCTTGCCTCTAAAAATAATTTGTCATTTTATTTTACAAAAAAAATAAAATATCTTCTTTTCTTCCTCTGGCATCCACATTAATATAGTGAAATTCATATTCTATTCCTATTTCCTCTTTGTTTTCATTCCAATCTCAACATTTTAGATTTGGGTTTAAAACTTATTGCATTTCATAGTTTGCTTGTTGCATGTTAACTCACCTAGGTAATTACAAGCATTTTTAATAAATTATAATACACCTATGTTACAAAATCAAATCACATTCACATAAACAAGCATCAAAACTCACTTGAGAAAAGGCCCACCAAGATTTCATCACTTGGTCGATCACCTTACCTTACCCAGCTATCCTACTTGCATTTCACCACCAAGGGGAGAACCCACTCCATTCTCTGGTAGAGTATAATCTCTAGATAGAAGGTATATTTTGGCTAAGCGACCTGACTTGGCTCTAGGTTCATGAAGTGCAGAGAGCAAGCTCTTATAACAAGCCACGTACCTAGTCTAACATAGATTCCCTCTTGAGCACCAAAACAAACCTAAAACCAGCTCTAGATTGCTTTCTAGTACCTTTGATAACCAAATTCTCTTCTCAATATCTGATTAAGGCATAAGCCAACACGAGGCTAAAATTAATCTCTAACACTTAATAGTTCCTAACTGCATGTTATTTTTATCCTTTTTCAATTGCCTTCTATATTTTTGAGTTGGTAAGGACATTTTTTTTATTGATTCAAAAAAACAATACCTTTTCTAAAGCTCGGTTTATATAACCTATTATCTAAGGTTTTCTGAGTGTTATTATCTCTTACACAGACCTCTTACATCCATTATTTTACCTATTTTCAAATTTTCATTTCTTAAAACATCAAATCTTTCATTTCCCAAGATTTTATAGTGATTGACATTGATTATCATTACCAGTATCAATAGACTTTACCTACCAACATCAGTTATTCCATTGATGTTGGTGAACTTTTCCTACTAATATCGATCATCCCTACTGACGTCGGTGACTGTGTAGTTTTATTTGCTCAAAACAATAAGATAAAATAACCTATTTTACTATATTTAAACCTAGTTTTTCTTTATTCTATTTCAAATATAGAGTATTAAGACTATTTAAACAACCTCTTGCTTGGTATTGACATGAGCTCAAGCCAAAATTCTTACCGATTATGCAAGCTAACAACCACTTCCACCTTCCCCTCTTGCTTCTAATTTTGTCATGGAGTATACTTCAGATATAGAGTATACTCCTAGCCCTAACCAATTTCCCATTGTGCCTAAGGGAGATCAAGATTCTGCTAAATTTCTTGATCGTAATGTGGCAGCCCTTCAACATTACCTTGCTATGAGTTGAATCCGTAATTCTGTGGGTGACCCAATATATGGTATTCCAATCTCTTTGATGGAGACAACCTCAGTTTCAATTTCCTCCACTATTTTACCTATAGTTACCCAAACTGCCACTTCAATAGGTAGCCCAACTATAAACAATGACCAAAATGTGGCATCTTTAACTACCCAATCCCACCTAAACACTAGTATAACTTCCCTACTTTCACAACCACAACTGATTCAAACAAGTCACACCTCATTCTAGAATTTAGTGGTGCCTATTCCATCCACCCTCACACCTAAAATTACTCAAGTAATGACTCACCCTTTGTCCAGCCTAACCATGCCAATAATTTAGCCTATAATAACAACACCAACTAAGGTATAGTTTCCAACCCAATGGGATAAGTTCCTTTTCTTCTTACACCTTAGCCTATGACTCATTATCCTTATGTTACCCCAACATAACCTCAATAAGCTATGTAATACACTCCCTTTGCTTCCTATCATCTCCCCTATAACTTACGAGAAGTTTCCCAAACTAATCCCCCTCTAGACATCATTAAGATGCTAATGGATAAAATCTCTAATTTAGAGACATCTGTTTCTGGTTTAAAAAATGTATTATCTTATGATCATAGATGCAATAAACCAATCCACCCTTTGGTGCCTATTCACCCTTATCCAAGCCAATGGGAACTCCCTAAATTTACTCATTTTCTGAGTAAAAAGGACCCACAATATCACTTATGAGAATTTAAAGATGCTTATTATTTAATAGGACATGATGATGCATTACTACTTCACACTTTCCCTATGTCTCTTTCAGGTGCTGCCTTGGATTGGTCTAGCTATATACCTCAACACTCTTTCTTCTCATTTACCCAACTTACACAAATATTAATAGACCATTCTCTATTAAGATTTCTAAGAAGGTTTCCATAATAGACCTTTATTCTATCAAACAATTTGATGATGAGTCTATTGCTGATTTTGTCACTTGTTAGAGAAGCTTGATCAATTAACTCTCTTTCTCCTTACCTCAACCTAAGCTTATTGAGATTTTCTCAAGGGCATGTGCTAAGCACATCTCATCCATACTCTAGGTACAAAATTTTTTCACATTTGATGAATCTTTTACCATGGCATGGAAACTTGAGGTTCATGCTATTGATGAAGGCAAAGTCAAGTTGTGCAGTAAGAATCCCAATACTAGGAAAAATGACTCCTGCTCCTCTAAAAATTCTCCCTCTAACCAAAAGTATAAAATCTCTACTAATGTGGTAGTCATTAAGTCAGCCTCTTCCATAACCACAAACCAATTGAATACTTTCACTTCTCAAAATCTGACCAAGCAATTCTAATAACAATATAAATAAAGACAATATACTCCCATTGGGGAATCATATACATCCATTTTGGAGAAACTATTTCAGCAAGGTGTCATAACCTGTCTTCTGATTAAAACTCCTATATAGTTTGACCCTTCCCATCCTATCCCAACCTGATATAAGGAAGAGGAGTTTTATAGTTAGCATCAAGTTAAAGGTCACAACTCTAATAGTTTCAAGATGCTCAAGAATATTATTCAAGATATGATTGATAGAGGTGAGCTCATCTTAGATAATCCTAATTCACCTCCCAATCAAATCATGGATGTGTTTAAGCATCCTTTTCCCAACCATTCACCAAATAAAAATATTGTCTAGTCCACAACTAACTCAGGATATGATAATATCCATATGGTTAATATGGTCTTTCCTTTATCTTCAGTTCAACCAACCCCTCAACAGGAGACACCTATTTCATCGAATCCTCCTCTACATTCAGTGGCACCTATTTTTCCCATTCTTCCTCCTCAAGTATAAGAACCTATTTCACCTATTCCACCTATTCCACCCCTTTGATAGGAAGAGCCTCCTTTGCCACTCCTTTTTCCACTTGAGGAGCCTGTAATCCCAATTTTGTTTGCACCAATATTACCTATCCTCTTACCACTTGAAGACCACACTCTACCAATTCCTCAACCACATGTTGAAGGGATCATAATTCCTACATTATAACCTCTTGAGGAACCTTCTTCCCCTACCACTCCTCCACCTATAGAGAGTGATACCCCACCCACTTCACCTTTGCACCTAGAAGAGTCCATGTGATTTACTTCCATAATAGATGAGAGACCTATTTTGCCTACTCCAATTTCACCACTCTTACCTCTTATTTTACCTATGAAGGATCATACTTTACCCATGCCTTGCCCACATGTTGAGGGAGCCATAATAGCTATGCTTTACCCTCTTGAGGAACCTACTCCTACCTCCCCTCCACCCATGGTAGATCAAGTCTATTCTCTCATCTTGGTCAAAGAAGACCCCATTGCGGTTCTTTCTCATATTTGGCTTGAAGTAGCATAAATTGATAATCTACCTCTTTCCCAAACATCACAACTTTCTAAAACTACAACTGTAAGGCCTACGTCAACATTTTCATAACCCTTTTCACATTTGGTGAAAAGTCTAAAATTTCTTGACTCCACAAAACTTGACCATGCAACATTTTGGGACTAGCTTAAAACTCCATATCCAACACAATGAATGTTGACCTTTACCACCAATCCTCTTACTAAAAAATACCCTAAGGTTTTTGACAAATCTAGAGTTTCTTCACCAAAAGCACCAGAAGTTTAGTCATCTATGTCAGAACCCTCATCCTCATAGGAATATGCTACATTAAAGCGGATCAAGCCTTTAGGTGTATGCCCCATTTCCAATTTAATTCATCCAAAAGTGAAATTAGATTTGACTCCTCAACCACAAATTAGAGTTTCTCACCATAAAACATAGAAGAATGTTAAGCCTTCTAGACCTCACCAATCTCTTCTTTGACCCTTAACTTTACCATCCATTTTGGGGCCACATCCTTCTACTTTAGTGGGAATATTGTCTAACCAAGCCAAACAAAAGGTTAAGTTACCCCCACTCCTACATTTTCCATCTGGTAGACCTCTCATATTAGACAATAAGAAAGTGACACAAAACATGTAACTCCACTATCTCTAAACAAGACACCATGTACAATTATTTTTCCAACACTAAAATAAAAGAAGGTGTCCACTCCTATTAGTATAACAAGCATGAGCCCACTTGCAGGATCCTAAAGCTTTTTCTTACATCCATTATTTCAAGATTTGATAATAAATCTTCCTCTCATTAAGCCTTATAGTCCTCTTGGATCAAAGCCATCTTGGTTTGATGATACACAAGTTTGTTTAAATCATTGTTCCCCTAGACATGATACTGAGACTTGTTAAGCCCTCATAGCAATCATTCAATAAAACTTCAATGTTGACACTCTTTTCAATGACACTACAATTAACCTTCTTGTTATTCCACCTTTGGTATCTACAGTTCCTCTTACCAATCCACCAAAATTCAAACCCAAAGATGTTGTCACCCCTTTCCCACCTTCCTCACCAAATTTTCAAATCAACATGGTTAATGTGGCCACACAGTCACAAAACCAAAAGAATAAAGCTAAGGAAAAGGTCACTACACCTTGGAACTATCCCTTCACTAAAGAGACTCCCCTGACTAATCCTAATATTTCCATCTTGGGCATTCCTAAGGTAACATCTTTAGACATTATTCAAATCTCAATGGTGAAATAACTTCACCAAACTCCTATGAAGATGTCTTTATATGAGTTAATCTAAAGCTCATCACAAAATCATCAAGATTTGACTAGTGTTTTGAAAGTAATTGCGGTACAATTAAATGATCCCAAACCTCTTGCATCTTTGGTCAGCTCTCTTAATTCTATCTCCCTGATTTCTTTTAGTAATTCAGAAATTTCACTTCAACACCCTAAGGATTAGGATTATGCTCTTTTTATTACCGCATATATTGATCAAACTCATATCAAAAGAGATATGATCAATGGGGGATCCAATATTAATATTATTTATAGCCATGCCTACAAATAGTTATCCCTTCCCAATAATAACATGTCTCAAACTGATGTGGTACTCTGTTCCTTTAATGACACTATGACTACTATGGTGGGCACTATTGTCTTACATATTCATGTAGGTCCCCACATAATTCCTAATATTTTATATGTTGTGGGAGGAGAATTCCAATATAACATACTACTTGGATGACCTTGGATACGTGCTTTGGTGTGTGTACTCTTGACTTTGCACCACTATGTCAAGTTTGAGCATGATGGACAAGTACATGTTATACTTGTTGACCCACCTCTATTTAAAACATGTAATATGACCTATAGTCCCAATGATGTTCTCATCCCATTAAAAACATCATCCTCCTTGCATGATGCTGCTGAAGCTTCTACAAGTTCCACTCTTATGGTTACATAAATTCCAACAACACAAATTCTTGTCAAAGATCCTATGAAGGAGACCTTTCAACATTTTTCACTTGGTGAATATCATTTTTTGACACTCGACATGTTCTATACTCCAAAATAATATGGAAGCCTCCACATGCACCTAAATTATGACCCCTATATGGGGACGATCATCCCTTATGGCCCTCCTAATCTTTGAACCAATTTCACATATGGGGGAATTAATCAAGCTTCCACTGTCATCAACCCATCTTCTTTGCCACAACCATTCACCTATAACTTCTCTTTCCTAAGTAACCCTAGATTTGCTCACACTTACCTATACAGGTGTGCCTGGAAAGGATTTTGTTTGGGTCGTTATGAACAAGGTGTCCACACACCTATTGAATATCCTACTAGCAACACTATTGAAAATGCCAAAAAAAGGCATGGAGTGGGATATGACAAACTAAATAAACTCCCTAAAAACTCCCATGAACTAATTATTGAAGAACCAGTCTCTCCTTCTCCACCTTATTCTTTACCATCACCCATAGAATCAAAGGTATATATAGCTTCTAATTTTTTAATCCATAAATGCCATCTATTTAAAGCCTCTTACCTATTGTTAGGGTAAGGAAATAAGGTCCCTTCTTCTTGTTCATCCTAAAATAATTGATGAAGATTCTCCCACTATTAACACTATCCAATGTCAGGATGATGACACAATTCTCACCTACATGGGTGCAGATGATTCTTATATCCAATGACCACTCCCATCCAAAACCCAAGCTATGTTAAATGAATCAAATTGACATCAACCTACCCTCTCACAATAACCCTCATATCCTCAAGATTGGCCAATCTTTAGATTCCTCTGAGCAAGCTGATTATACCACATTTCTTAATGACCATAACAAATCCTTCACTTGGTATTATAATGACATGCCTGGTATTAAGCCCTCTATCATCACCCATAACATTGTCACCAATTGAGATGCTAAACCCATTAAGTAAAAAATTCACAAAATGCATCCTTGTATCTCTCTCCTTGTTAAAGAAGAGTTCCAACACCTCCTCTCTATTAACTTTATCTAACCCATCGACTACCTGTAATGGATTTACAATATTGTTCCTATCACAAAAGTGACTAGGGGAATTCATATTTGCACTATCATGATTTAAACCTTGCTTGTCCAAAATATGATTTCTCATTACCTAATATCAACCAACTTGTTGATCTAATGGCCAGCCATTAGATGATATCACTTGTGGACAGATTCTCTAGATATAATCAAATCTTGGTTGCTCTTGAGGATCAACACAAGACCACCTTTATTACCTCATGGGTAACTTTTTGTTATCAGATCATGCCTTTTGGCCTAAAAAATGCTAGTGAAACTTACCAACGTGCCATGACTTACATTTTTCATGATCTCCTATACAAAATTATGGAAGATTACGTGGATGACTTACTCGGTAAATCTAAACTTCACTAAGAACACTTGACAATTCTCACAACCATATTCACTCATCTCCTCTAATATAACATTCAACTAAACCCAAAGAAATGTGTCTGTAGTGTTCTTTCTGGTAAACTCTTAGGTTTTATCATTTCTCTCCATGGTTTCAAGGTTGATCCTACTAAGGTTAGATAAATCTTGGAGATGCCTCCACCTACTAATATTAAACAACTTTATAGCCTACAAGGCATACTTTAGTCAATTTGACACTTCATTTCCTAGCTGTCAGATCACTGTCAACCCTTTCATCATCTCTTCAAAAAGGATGTGTCCTTCGAATGGAATAAAAACTACCAAGAAGCCTTTGATGCACTTAAATAATACCTCCTTTCCCCACCAATTCTTATTCCACCTAAATTATCCTTTTTACCTTTATATCCCCACAATAGACCATTCTTTATGTGCTATGATTGTACATCGAGATGACCAACATCGAGAGCAGGTGGTTTATTACATAAGCCACACACTTATTAATTATGAGACTCAATATACCCATAATGAAAAACTTTGCCTTGCATTGGTCTTTTCCACCTCTAATACTCACCATTATCTCCTAAATCAAAAAAATTATGTGGTCACCCATACTGATCCTCTCAAATACATGCTTCAAAACCTTATCACAACCAATGTGTAGCTCGGTGGCTCATGCTTCTTGCTGAATTTGACTTAGAGTTCATTCAATAAAAATCAATTAAAGGGAAAATAATCATGGACCAGTTAGCTGATGCTCCTTTACCTGATAACCAAACTATAAATCTTGAATTTCTTGATGAATCTATTGCAACACTCTCCATTGATGACATCTCCTATCAAATGATGATGTTCTTTGACAACTAAATGCCAACATGGTGGGGGTGCGGGGGTCATACTAATTACTCTAGATGGTGAGCCTATGCCTTTGTCATTCAAATTAGATTTTTATTGCACTAATAATATGGCTGAATATGAGGCTTTGATTCTAGGATTTCAAACAACTCTCTTCTTGGGTATCAAATCCATAACCATTTTCGATTATTCTTAGCTAGTGTTTAATCAAGTTAATGGTTCCTACCTATGTAAAAATGAAAATTTTTAGTGGTATAAACATCATTTAGATACACTCTTGGGATAATTTGACTCTTATCTCTTACAAACTATTCCTTGATCTACAAATAAGTTTGTTGACATGATGGCTTCACTTGCTTCACACATACCCTCTTCATCCTCCTCCTCAAGAATCTATGTCACCATACATCATTTAAAATTACCCTCCTATGTCTCAGATAACATCATCTTTATAGAAACTATAACAACCAACCCATAAGACTTATGGTGTAAATAAATCATAGATTAGCTTTCCTTTTCTATTACCCCTCCTGCTCTTTCTAATAATGGGAAATGAGCCTTCATAAAATGTGTTGCTTGCTACACTATACTAGGGGGACTTATCTACAAGAAAATTTTTGATGGTATTCTACTTAGATTCCTAAATCATACTAAAAATCCCTTTGATAGTAAGGAAGTCCATGATGGGATTTATGGTGGGCATTTCAGTGGTAACACAATTGCTAAATGTATTATTCAACTTGGATATTATTGGCCCATAGTTTATCAGGACTATGCTGACTACTTCCAATGTTACATCAAGTGTCAACAACATGCTAACCTCCTTCACGTTCCCTATCATGCATTTTAAGTTACCAAAGAATTTTGACCCTTCTCCTAATGGGGATTAGATCTAATCAAAGAGATTAAAAATCATCCATCACTCTGTCATCACTCTATCATTACTACCATTGAATACTTCACCAAGTGGGTTGAGGCCATCCCTCTCATTTCCACAAAAGCTAACAAAATAGTTGATTTCATTAACCATCACATCAGCTATCAATTTGGTATACCTCACAAGATTATAACAGATAATGGCAAGTCTTTCAAAAACAAGACTATTCAAAGTCTTTATGATGCATTTGGAATCAAATTAAGCTTCTCATCACCATACTATCCCCAAGTTAATGGACAAGCAGAAGATTCTAACAAATGTTTGACTAAGATTCTCATGAAAGTAGTCAATGATAAGGAAAAAGATTGGCACACACACATTCCTTTTGATTTATGGGCTTTCTGCACTAGCATTTGAACCCCCACAAGTTCTATGCCTTTTTCATTGGTATATGGGATGGAGGCTATTTTACCTCTTGAGGTTCAGATTCCTTCTCTTCAAATTTATCTACATGATATACTTACTAATGATTACTTTCACTAAGAACATTTGGCCCAATTTGAATTTATTGATGAGCGTCGTCTCATAGCCCTCAACCACCTCCAAATCTATCAAGATCATATCAAACATGCTTATAAAAAAAACCTCAAAGATCAAGATTTCAATATAGGAGATCTTGTTCTAAAAGAAAATCAACATGTGATGAACATGGAGAAAAGCAAACAGGATAAATTTGCTCCTAATTTGCTTGGACCTTATATCATAACTCACAAGTATGGTTCATGAACTTATCACTTATTTTCTCTCAAAGGAAGGCCAAAACTAGAGCCTTTAAATGCCTTGCATCTACAACCATTCTTTTGTTAAAAAAACATCATTTTACTTCATGTTTAACTTGAGCTCATCCCTTGAGCATCCTGATTACATTCATTTCCCTTCCTCTTCACCCTTACTCCTATATACTTAGACAACTTACATAGTGGTATGGTTTTATTCTCATAGTGAAAAACTCCTAAGCCTCTTTAGTCTTGTCCATGACTAAAAGTAAAAAAAAATGGGATATTTGAAAAAAGTTCTAAAATATCAGGTTATGTTTTTCAACATAGACTACTCCCTTGAAGGATAGCTACGTAACTTCCCTTTGCTATTATCAATAGACTACTCCCTTACATGATAGCTATTTTAAATTAAAACAAATGCTTAGACCAATCCCTTGAAGGATGGCTGAGCCAAGATTTATTCTCAAAGGGAAAAACAAATGCAAAAGGCTCCCCATATTTTTGCACAACCTTAACCTATACAAAATCCCATGGTAAGCTTCCCACATCGATCAACTTACACAAAGAAAAAAAAACTTTAAGTCATGGACTTGCCTATACTAGCTCTCAAGTCACCCACAAAAGGGACATATCATTTCTACTTAGAAATTTATGCTATCTAAAAATTTCCTCTCATTCTCTCTTTTTTCCCCTCATACTCTTTTTAAGGGACTATGAATCTCACTTAACATGAGGTAAACATGATGCTTCTCTAACAAACACAATGGTTCAAAGATATAAGGCATGAAAGAGGCTCATTTTCTTGAGCCTATTTATGTTCTAAATTATGATCTTTGCCAATGCATGAGCATTCTACGTTTTTATTTTTTCCATCCACATCACATGTCAATATCTCTATTTAAAATGTAGAAACAATGGCATACTAACGTTAACCTGACATAAACATTACCCTAAAATAACCCATTAATTTTATGCATACACGATCACAAATATGGAAAAATTCTGAAATAAATTAACACACTCCATATACTCATTTTAAGCATACACCATGAAAATATGGAAAAATGATAAGATGCAACTAACCAATCAACTATGCATATACCATCACATCAATGGGAAAAGCTAGTCTAACATCAAATAACATGATCAACATCCAAATTAACATAACAATAAATGGACATCATCCATATCAACATCATAAACATAAGTAACACATCTCAAATTAACAGATGACATTGAATGAACATCTCATATATAAATATATGATCAAATACATGTTTCTCATCTACATCATCAAAACATCATAAAACTCTCTCAAAATGTATATCTCACATCTTCAGCTTACAGGCTGATATACATATGACATTTATAAACCAAAAATAGAAAACACTAATACTTAGGGTCCTCGAGGCTCTCCTTGTGGTCATGAAGATGTATTATCATCACCACTCTCTGCCTATCTGCATCGACATGATCTAGAATCTATCACCCATGACATCAACCTCTCTTGCTCTCTAAACTTTGAATATCACTATATCTATGGGAATTCTCTAATCACCCTCTCATAGTAAGAAATCTCATCTAGGGCAATCGAATACCTCACCATCGATACAATCTATGGAGGACCCATGACACCTGATGATGGCTCAACCTATATTGGTCCCTATAATGGAGGAGGAGGAGTGGCCTGGCCTACTACTACTCTTAGAATAAATCTCTCTATCATCACTATAGTCACCTAACCTTGTAAAATAGTCATCTAGCCCTATATTTCTGTGACCTGACCCTACAAAGCCCCAATTTGACCCTATAACATCACTACCTACCCTTGTAAGGCTAAAACTTCTGCCTGGGTTGTCTCTTGAGCCTGCACCACTACATTTTGATCTTGTACTACTATATCTCACACCTGTAGTGTTGCATCTCTCTCCCTGACTAGCCCTTGTAAGTATATTGGTGTCCCTAAACCTCTACCATTGGATGTAACCCTACCCACCAAGATATTTAGGCAACTGTACACCTTAGGTCCCCAACACTTGACCCTGCTGGTAGCTCCTCAAAATCTAGCCCATCAGTCTACTCAGGTAATGATGATGGTCCCTCTATGTCATCCCTCTTGTATCGAGGGAAGGTAAGTACAATATTTTTTAAGAGCCCAAACTATCTCCTGACCCATGCCATGGGTATCATCTCTAGCTCACCAACCCATCTCCCTCTAACCCATAATGCACTCTATAACCCAATAAGCTGCTTTGCTTGGCCTCTAAAAATTAGATATGTAAGATAGGGTCTCGACATGATATCTCTAGGGATCAGGCCCTTGATAATGCACCTATAATATGTGATGTCTCACATGATGCCATCTACTTAGGTCTGTGCCATCCCATCTCTCCACTATCTAAATCCAACCCTGAAGCCAACTAGAATAATGGTAGGTAGCCCTAGTGGTCATGTTACCATGATGTGCTCATAGGCCCAATAGTGCAAGAGATGGTCAAAGCATAAAATATATCACTTACACAACCTTAAAACCCATAACTCTCTATATAACTATGTTAAAAACACTAGACCTCAAGCAAAATGGTCCACTACTCTATCATCTACGTAAGTACACTGGTCAAAGCAATCCAAAAACTCCCTCTGTCTACATTGGGTAGGGCATAAACTATGATCCCAATCATCATTAGGATGCTAAGATGATGCTACTCCTCATCAGCCATGTAGAGTGGCTCATATGCAAAGCTTGCAGAATGGTAGGTCACCTCACTGACATGCTCCCCATAAAAGCTGATCATATATATATCATGTTCCTCTCTTTAGCATGAAAGAAGCACCTCACCCTAGAGTGGTTGTCATAGAATCTTGTAGACATCTATATGTGTAACTATCATCTCTCTGGTTGGTAGATGGAAGGTGTTAGTGGTATGATCCCACCTCTCAATCAATGTGATTATTAATGACACTTCCCAAGTAACTTGATAGTATCATCACACTCCTCCCAAACTAATAGTTTCCATATGATCCCACTCATCAAGAGTAACATCTCTCCTCATCCATGTCAATAACCTTGGTAGATGGTCTCTTAGTGTCAGATCCATCCTCACTTACATCCATACATAAAATGAATCAAGTCACATCCATTTTACTCTATTCCCTCACCACCATTTTTCCCTTCTCATTGGGAGAACTACATTAGTCTGAGGCCCTAAACCAAGCTATGTAGGTAGCACTCAGTCAACATGGGCTCTTCTGAGGTTAGCTCAGCCATAAATAAACCTTCTTAATTACCCTAGGTTTCACTACCTTTATCTCTCTCTCTCTACCCTAGGCCTACCCACCTATTCCAACTCTAAGCTTCACTGCCTATATTCTTGACTCTTAATGCTATAACTTGGCTTTTAAAACAAACCTAGAATTCTCAACTATTTTTTTACCTTTTTTTCCTAAAACCACCATTTTAGATATTTTCCTAAGTTTTAGGAGAATTATATTGGCCTGAGGCCCTAAATTAGGATATGTAGGTAGCACTCAAATAACATGAGGTCTTCTAAGGTTAGCTCAACCATTAGGCTAGTTGACTACTCCCACTAGAGATAAACTCACCCTTTATCTTATTTTTTACTTTTTAGTAGTAATCAATGTTGGTCTAAATGTTGATGTTGGTACTTTATTAGCCTATGTATTAGTTGACATTAACAACACACTGCCAACCTCAGTGATGGGTCAGTTGACATTAGTCGACCTCAGTGCCATATTAGTCGATGTCAGTTGACAATCAACTGACGTCAATCAATCTCACCGATGTTAGTGACTGGTTCAACCTTAGGGCCAAATGAACCAAAACCAACCTACCCATTTCCCCTAGAAAACTACCCCCAAATCCCCCTAACTTCTCCTACACCTATCTTCACCTATTTTATACACATTCACCTATCATTTAAACTAAAAGTTTTAAATATAGAATCAAAGTAGTTTAGGCTTTTACCTCATATCGCCATCTCCTCCTTATTAACACTACTAGTACCTGTGGTCCTACAACTCCTGCTAGGTCCCCTCCTTGTACTACCATCTCAAGTCTCCCTCAATGCCCTATTAATTCTCTCTAATCAATAAGTTAAAAATGAGTTTGGTTAATTTCCAAACCCCCTTTTGTTAGGTTTGGTTAGCTATAGATGTCAGTAATCTTAACCTAACCTACCAATGTTGAGGCTTACGCCTGTCGATATCAATAATGTTGCCCTAATTATGCTGATGTCAACATTTTTCCTTACTAATATCAACACTTGTCACCAATGTCAGCACCTTTCAAAACATTTTTTCCACCATAAAAAAGCCAATTTTACACAACTTTACCCATACATTGGGGCAACTAGAGATCACATATATCTACCCTAACCATGATAAAATGACATTAAAGATAACTCAAATCTTCACCCTCAATGACTATGCTTGGGGATCATGAATATCTCCTTGCTTATTGACCCTTTTACACTAGGCTTGCATTGCTTATCCTAACTATAGTTGGCTATTATGCACACACATGTATTTTACGTGTTTTGGATGGCAACTAAGTCTATCTTGTCACCTTCAACCCCTTTTATGTTTCTTATGGGTACTTCCAACCTCAAATACCTAGGACACATTGACCATTGGAGATACAAATTTGATTGATTTAACTTGTCATCTATCAGTTACAAGCTTGGTTATTTATATCTATGTCCTCCTTAACATTGCCTATTCTTAACATTATCAACTATAGCTCATTGTACGTAGAGATGCTTAATTCTCCACTAGTCACCCAATTACCTTTCTATCAAACTGGCAACCAATTCTAGTTTTTCTTTTATCAATTCCTATTTTGATGGGGGATACCTCATCCAATACTTGGAGCATCTAACTCCTATTTTTGTCTTTGCAATATTTCAATAAAAATTATAAGACAAAATGTGGAAAATGTAGACACCAAAATTATGTCACACACACGTGCATAACTCCCTATGTCAAAACCCCCTAAGCCCATTTTAATAATAAAAATTAATCTCCTTAACCCATGATTTTACCCCTCACACATTTAATTAATTTAAAAATACCTAATTAAGTTAATTAAAAAACCCTATTGCCACCTTACTTGGCCACCTCACCCTATGACTAATTCTCCTCTGATGAGTCACCTCAAAACTTGGTCCCCTCATCCTAACTACCTAAGACTTATTCTCACTTAAAAACTAAATTCCTAAATAAATACTTCCTTCCTAACCTCTTATTTTTACCATTTTATAATGGGTATCACACTTGGAATGCAAACAAACAAAAAACAAGACAAAAATAGAAAGGTTTACCTATTTTAGGGCCACTGACATTGGTCAACCTACAATCGACATTAGTGGGATACCTGTTGATATTGATGAGATCATCCACATCAGTAATATAAGCCAAACTCCAACCTCTAGTTTAGGTCAGTAGAAATTAAGAAAATTGATTCTTACTCTTGTTGAGGCTCTTGGCATTTAATTTTGACATACAGGCTTACAATCACCCTGCATAAGTCAATCACCATCAGCAACAAAGCTCTTGAGGACCAAAAACATCTGCTTGTTCTCTCTATTTAGGCATTTAGGTTTGAAATCTTAGATAGAAACCATCAACCTAACACTTATCATTTAGCAACCACCATAACTAAGTATATCACTGATATTGTAGGTTATTTAAATATTTATTCTTCTATCTATTTATATCTACCTTGCACTACTTTATGCACTTATAACTATACCCTCGTGAGGGAGTTAAAAAGATTCCTTACTTGTTTCCACTTACATGCATACCAAACCTCTAAAAAACTTAACCAAGCCATAAAATCTATTTCCTAACTCTCTCAACCCCTCTGACTTGATCCAAACTATTTCTTAGACCCAAAAAGTCCTCTACAACTTCTCAGATAATTATTGCCCCTACTGATGTCAGCATCCTAACTAACATCAATCACTTCACTACTGATCTTGGTAACCTAACTAACATTTGTCCACACCTACCGATGTCAGTGACTATAAATTTCCTAACCTCTTCAAAACCTACCCTAAAAACTTTTAAAACACCAACAAAACACCTCACCTGTACCCTATCACTCTTCACTATAAACAAGTTGTTTGAAATAGTAATCTTAACTCTCTTTTACTCTCTATTTATCTCTCTTTCAGTTAGTTATTATTCTTTTGTCTCTCAAAAGTGGACTGTCATCTTTAAGAAAGTTTCACGCTTCTTAGAACAACTGTGTAGCTTGGTAGCCCACTCATTTATCTGCTAACAAACATCTTGTGGTAGTGTTTTCTTATCTGCAGGTAGTCCTCCCCAACCAAATAGGAGTGCTCAAAATATTTGGATATGGCATGCAAACCAAATCTAGGTTCATTCTAATCACTTATCCTCATCCTTCTCTCTATTTTCCTTTAAATTCAAAATAGACAAAATTTAATCAAACATCTTGGGCTTATTCTTTTGACATGAATCTAAAATATATTACTTAATATTTATTTATATAAAACACTCCCTTATTTATCATATAATGAACTTATCTTAGTATGATATCTCTCTTTTATTCCTTTCTTATCTTAGGGGATAATTTCCATTCAATAAATAATGTATAATATGATCATACCAATCATTACCTGATATTTGGGTCTGATTGACTTGCATGATGTCAATCATGGTATTTGATTAGATGATCATATATGATACCTTAACCATGTATCATTTTGGCTGATTTTATTTCCAAGTCTAACTCTGTAAACTTCACCATCCATTGACCTCTATGTTTCCTTGGTTCATTCTAGTCGAGCATTTGATTTACCACAAGATTAGCTATAATTACATAAATTATTTTGTGTAGTATATAATGCCTAAAATTTTAAAAACCTTAACCAAAGCATATGATTTTTTCCCTATCATGTAATATATTACCTATACGTCCTTGATATTTTTGCTCATGAATTCTATGGGGTGCTCTTATTCATCCACCTTTTATGTGAAGACTATGACAAAATTATGATCATATGTTAATGAATATAGAAGGAAGCTTTTTTAAAATTTAGACTAATCAAGATGAGGGATTGAGAAATATCATCCTTGATATATTGAAATAACTTCTAATCTTTGTAGTTTGATTCAACCTTCACATCTTGTTTTAGCATTACATGTCACAATCTAAAAATCTCATCAAATCCATAAATAAACTTTCCTAAAAAGTTAATTTTCCCAAAGAAATGTTTTTAATCTTTTTTTTTTAAGGAAATGGGGATTTGGAAAGGGAATTAACCATATTTGGATCAATGAAAATTCATTTTATTGTGATTTTATGACAAATTAATTTACCTTATGTAACATCAAATATCCTTTCTTGGGATTTAAGTAAATTCCAAACCTTTTACATTTGTTAAAGATGTTTTACAAATGTTCTGCATATTGTGACCTATCCTTTGATAAAATTGTCAAATACTCCATGTATATGATTATGCATTTAAAAATTAATAATTGGAAGGTGAAATCTATATTGATTGTGATGTTGAAATTGCATTTATCAAACCAAAATAGATTATTTTATATGAATTTTTTTCCCATTTAGCAGTAAAATAGTTTTCATTCTATATTCTTGATTTAATAAAACTCAATTGTATCATTTCAAAATGAAAATAGTATGAATCACTTCATCAAAAGATGGCAAAGGATAATTATCCTTCTTTGAGGCTCTATTCATATTTCTAAACTCAGCATAAAGTCTTATTTTGCCATTATTTTTGTCTAGAGGAACCAGGGTTGCAACCCAAGTTGAATGCCTAATTGGTAATATAATTCTATCTATAATTAGTTTTTGGACTTCCATGTAAATTAAAGGCTCTAAAACTAGATTTAATGGTATATATTTTGGCCTAAATGTGTTTTGTACATCCTTGAGTGGTACTTCATGTGTAATGACCCTATGATCAAAGGTTTTCAACTCATCATAGGACCAAGAAATCACATATTTGCATTATTATAATAAAAATTATTAAACTTTTTCTCTCATAATTAGAATTTCTAAGTCTAATGTTGACGTGTTGAGGGTGTTCTTCCATTCCTAAATCAAATAATGTGAATTATTTTCCACTAGGTTTTAGTTTTCTTTCTTTTTCATCATATGGATCTTGGTCAAAGGTTATTTCTAAGGACACCATCCCTTTTGGGATTCGATTATCCCTTAACTATAAAATACCATCATCCCACATTCCTAAACTACCAATTGGACCTATATCCTTCTCATCAATAATTTAAGATTCAAAAACCCTTGTATTGTTCAAGATTTTGATGAATTTTTGATCTTCATCAAACACCTTAAAATTATAAACATTATATGGGATTAAGGGACATATGACACATTCTATGGAAAACTATTGTAGGTTCAAATCTTGAATATGAACTTATTTTTATATAGAAGATGCTAAGCAATACACAACATGGTTTTTTTCTCTAGGGATAGGCATTTCATTGAAGGCATTAAATAATGTAATTAATTCTTAAGCTCTATATTTATGTTTCTTCAAGTATGATATGTTGTATTGAAAATAATTCATACCTGATTGACAACAAATTCAAAATAGTCATAAACTAAGATCTATCTATCATTATGTTGAGGGAAAATTTCAAAACTAGCACTAAAGCCTCATATTTAGTGATAGTGTTTGTGCATGGGAACTATAATCTATATGTTTTCAAGTATTATTTTCCACTAGAGTCAATTAAAATAATTCCTAAAACTTATTCTTATCTTGATTATGCTCCATAAAAGCACATGGTCCAAAACCTTGATGAGTCAACAAGCTCCTCTGGGATGGTAGTGTCCTTCATGGCTATAATGTAGATACCAATATCAATGATATCAAGTTTACCCTCTCATTCTTGGATTTATACTATGTGATCAAGTGTTCCATTTTAGACTCCCATTCAAATTTGATTTGATTAGGCACACCTCTCTAGGGTATCCACATGTGATAAAAATTAGTGTCCATGTACCAATTGAGTGTCTTAGACTGGTCTCATCTTAATAAAATTCCATATGATTTTAGTATTTTGACAACCTGAATGTCTATTAACTATTATATACATGGTTCAGATGCTAATTATATGTGAATATTTAGTAAATCCCCTACTAATGTAACCTAATATTTGTCTAATTGAACTACAAATCTTTCATATTTTATTGGTAACAATCCTAATTTTCTATAGACACCAATAAGCATGACACTAGCTAAAGCTCTTGAATCGACTAGGTAATTAATAAAAATCTCACTAAATATTCAAACAACAAGAAAGAAAGGGCGAACCTTAGTTTTAACTTTATGAATCACTACATTCATATGTGTTGATTTATGTTTATTTAAACTAGGCTTCTTAGTCAAATATTTTAGAAACAAGTCCCTTTGCTCTAATATTTGAGATAAATCATGTAGCGTGATGTTTTATTTAACCATTTTCATATATTGCACTATATTGTAACCACATTTTTTATTAAAAAAATGGGTTTACTACCTAAAGACTTCAGGGTTTTTCTTTTCGAAAGGGGTGGATCATTATTTGATTTTATATATGGAGGTGTAGAACTAATTTTAGGGGGAGTATAAAAAGTGAGAGATATTTGTGTATTACTCATTAGGAAATATAAATTTATTTGATATTATTTTAAGGCATGGATCTCATTAGTATTTTATTCTGATTCATTTTATTTCTACCTTAAGAAATCATAAGTTTCAAACATCATGGTTTTACTTTTTGAGTGGGATATGCAAGAAGAATTTGATGAATTTATGATCACTTCATAACCTTCCATTTCTTTTCAAAAGATTTTGAATTCATTAAAAAATTAAATGTAATCTAATTCCACATCCATTAGTGTTATGTACCCTACACTAGTTAGGTAAATCTAATTCAAAAATGTTAACTTTAGGAAGTTTATTTTAGGTAGGATTGGTATTAACATTTATTATGTTGAAAGTTATATTATTCCTCTAGTATGTGTAATTTCTATTTTAATTTTATCCTCCAATGTTTCCAATTTATCTTTAGAGATTCAATAAATCACTACCGAGTTTATGAACCATGTACTGGATTGTGTCAAGTTCTCTCATAATGGGATCTTAGGGTACAACCCAAGTATTGTTATTAATTACTAGGGATCATGGTTTGACTTATAGTTTTTTGATTAGTACCTATATTTTACCTATTACACAGGCATATTAGTTGATTTTGTGCTATGTGAATCAAAGGCAGTTGATTAAATACTTGTGGATGTTGTGCAATAAGGACATTTTGTTTGGAACTTGGGATAATATTTAGAGTTGGGCTATTTGGTTTGACCTTATAAATGATTGATATAGGCTGATTTATTATAATATTTTATAATATTTTGGGTGTTTGAGGCTCTATGCAGGAAAACATGTCATTGGGTCCAAAGAATTTATATGCATTTTGAGTTCTAAATAATTTCCTAGTCTATATAATACATCAATGAAGCTATAAATATTTTTAAAACTATATTTTAAATATATAACGAGTTCATTTGGTTTCATTTTCATACTTTCAAACTATTTTTACACTACACCTAGGTCAATAGCTTGTCTGAATTAGGAAATGAATATGTCATTGAATGTTATCTAGATGATAATATAATTTTATAAGAGATTGATAAATGAATCATATATGGAATCTCTCAAAGTATATGGAAATATTATACATGAAATTTCCTCATTAATGAAATTGAGTATTATTAATGAAGACTTGAATTATTGTATATGTTTTTTAGTTTTCAGCTCTCCATGAGGGGTGAACAAGGGAAGGTATTTTTTTAGGTTTCTTGGTAAGTCTTGGACAACCCCAGGTAAAATGATGGATGAACCCAAAAACTAGGCCATCACCATGAATTTATAAGGTTCTAATTTAGTAGGTTAAATTGGTTGAGTCTTTGAGATTAATGGTGTTTCTTTGTCTAACCTAGGTCAATAGTGTAATTTCAAAGGTGACACTAGGATTCTGGTCTCATAAGTGGACCTAGTGAGTCTTATGGGAAAATTAAATGTGAATATAAATTAAAATAATGGAGAACCCTAAATATTTTTTTCATAATACCATAAACTATCTTTAATTACTTTACCTCGACTATGATTAATTTACTATTCATAACAAATAGTAAATCATGCCTTGAAATAAATTGTAAGTCACAAGACAATCAATTATCTTTGGCCCTCTTTACAGTGCCATTTTTTATTTTAATTTATTATAAATTACCTATAAGAATAATCACACTAAGGAAAACTTTAGTGGGTTTTCACCCCCTCATTTAGGACTACTCAAGTAGCCCAAGGCATGCATTGTGGGTATTCATCTTTGTAAATAACCTCTTAGTAGAATAGTGGATAAACTAGTATGTTAGAATACTATAAGGTTGATGCACAAAGGATTTATAATAGAGGATATCTAACTATTTTGAAATTTATAGGATGATATACACAATGAGGGATACATTAAGGTGATAAAATAGATCAATAAATATAAAAGGAGAGGGAAAAGGTAGGGTAGAAAAGAAATGCATCATACACCTATAGGGACAAAGTCAATTAAACAAAAAAATTTGATTAAGTGAATTTGCTATTAAGGCTAATATCTACCTTAATTTAGTTATGGCTCAAATAAGAGTAAATAAAATCAAGAGTCTAAGGGAAGATAATTTGTAGGAATCCCATGACATTGATCTGGAAGATATTAATTCCTAATAAATATCTCAGTTACACATTCTTTTAAAAATTAATATTATATTGAGATATTTACATGTAGAACAACCAAAATAGCTATTGGCTCAATATAAATACTACAACTTATAAGCATATAAAAATATTCATATGTTGATAAGCTTAATCAAAATATCTCTATATAATATAATACTAGCAAAATAAGACAAAGAGATAAAAATTGTCTTCTTTCTCTCAAATTATCAAAGTTTTCATTGATATTTTTAATATTTACATCTTGGTAGATTAACAAAAAATAAAAATAAATAATGAGTTAGTTTCATGAGAAATTTAGATATTAGACTTATACAAAGTATTCAAAATAAGAATGTATAGATATGGGGTCCTACCCACTCACTACAATGATGCAAAAGTTTTTAACAGTTTGTTACAACCATAATCATGCTCATAAGATGAAAAAGCAAGAGTGGGTATATTAGGTTAGAATCAAATATTCCCCTCACTAGAGTCACATGAACACATGATTATTAAATTAGGATTTTTTGTGGGAACCACCTTAAATCATTGGCCTTTTGTCATTTTATACCTTTTCCACATGGTGTGTCTTGAAACGCCACATGTTTTATTGCATTTAGATGTTTTTTAAAGTAATAAACTAACACGGAGACCAAAAAGTGCCACAATGATTACAAAGTGTCATGAATGTTGCAGACAATTCAAATGTTATGAAGGAGACATGAATGTTGTAAAGAGATTTATGTCATCTATGGGGCCAAAAGATTCCAAATGTCATGGAATATTTTTGAAGTGAAATGACCATGTAAATGAACTATTAAAGAACTCAAATATTGGAAAATAAGTATGATGGGGGCCATGAAGGTATCAGAGATGTCACCAAGTCTAGATAACATGAAATAAAGATAAAAATAACACATAAGATGAAGTTTTTGCACACCAATATGTTGTTGAAGCAAGAAGAAATCATAGAAAATGAGAATATTGCAAGAGACAAAAATAAAGTGGAGAAAATTAATCATTAATTAAGAGAATAAGGATCAAGTAGAGCATACATATAAGAGAGAAATAACTCATCCTAAAATGGTGTCAAAGCACCCCTAGAATAAAAATGTAACTCCTCCACCAAAGGTGGTCATAGGTGCCCATAATAGAAGAGTAACTCCAATACCTAGAGTAGCCAGTCAAGGGAGTTACATCTTGGGATTTTGATCAAACCTATGACATATATGACACACTATCTCCACCTAAGCAATCATATCCCCCAAATGTAGGAAAACTCCATGTGAATAAATATAATATTCCCAAATAAATAAATTCATGAAAATAAATACCTACACTAACACCCGACCCCCCTACCCCCCCCCCCCCCCCCCCCCCCAAGCACAGCTTAGGTAGGCAATGTGAAATGAAAATGGGTCCCAAAAAATAGGCTTGATTAGGTACCCATGTCCAAATCAATCTATCATAAAGTAGAGAAAAGGAGAAAACCCATAAGAAAAAACTCCCCCCCCCCCCAACAAAAAAAAAAAGAGAGACATAAAAGAGAAGAGGCTAGAAGCCCCCCCTAAAGATGATGATGTTCTTGATGTAGACCATAGCCAAAGAAGAGATCGTAGATGAATGAACTTACTCTCAGTGAAAGTTTTGGTAAAGATATATGCAACCTACTCTGAAGACTAGCAAAATATCAATTTGATGACCTAACCATGAATAAGCTCCCAAATAAAATGCATGTGAATCTCAATGTGTTTGGTATACTGGTGATGAACCAAATTCTTTCATATCCATATAGTACTCTAGTTATCACAATAGATGGTGGTGGTCTACCCAATAAGAATACCAAACTCAAATAGAATACCTTGAAGCTAAATAGCCTTAGTAGCTACATTAACATCTCCCTTGTACTCTACCTCTATGGATGATATATCAATAACCTTTTACTTCTTTCTAGATCAACTGATAGGGCTAGAACCAAAATAAAAAATGTAACCTAAAGTGGACTTGCAATTCTAAGTATTGCTAACCCAATTTTAATCTCAAAATCTAACCAAGATAACCTCTATGCCAAATCTATACTGAATCTTGAATCTATAAGAGCCCTGAATGTAATACAAGATCCTCTTAGCTACTTTTCAATGCAACTCATGGGGATCTTACATGAATCATGAAACAATCCCTACTACATATGAAATATTAGGATTGGTATGAGTCAGATAAATGAGGCTACCAACAAGTTGTCAATATTGAGTGTCATCAATCAAAGGTGTAGAATAGTTAGTCTCAAGTTTGACTCCTAATAGAAAGGGTGTCAGATATGGCTTGCAATCAACCATGAGAAACTAAGCCAAAAGATCAAGAGCATACTTGGGTTGTGTAAGTGAAATATTTGAATTAGACTATGAAATCTCAATTATAGATATATCTTCACTATAGTAATAGACAATGAGGAACTCCTAGTGATCAAAAAATTATCCTACCATAAGAAGTATACATTGGGGTCTAAATGACACCTAGTGAGATTGAAAGTAAGGAGGAAGAATACATCTAGGCATACCAAGATCAAGGGCCCTTTTTGAGGCCATGGATAGATTTCCTATGTCTATAAACTAAGGATGAATCTTGAACAAACCTAGGTGGATACTCCATGTAGATTTCCTCCTCAAGATCTCCATGAAGAAAGACACTCTTCACATACATTTGATGAACATCCCAACCATATGATATGGTTAAATCTAGTGTGATTCAGATTGAAGTCATCTTTACAATGGGTGTAAATGTCTTTGTGTAGTCAATGCCAACTACCTATGAAAAACCCTTGATGACCAATCACACCTTATACTTATGGATCGAACCATCTTATACAAATTTGGTCTGATATATCCACCTACATCAAACCATCTTCCTTTCATTAGGAAGTGAAGTCAAATCCCAAGTGTGATTTTTAATGAAAGAAGAATATTCTTCCTAAATAACACTATCCCACTCAGGTATACCTGAAGCCTCTTGAAATGTTTGTGGATCTGAAACTAAAGCAAAGAAGGCATATGGACCACTTTTATAATTTAATCAAGTATGTATATCATTTGTTAGATCCCTTACCCATGTTCCTACACTCTAAAGTTTCTACCAGTTCCAAAGGGGCCCAAATGTGGGTGATTCAGGTTTTCACTCCTTATCATCTAAAACATGTCTATAAGTGGATGTAGAAGACTCCGCATCACTATCCTCTATATCAAAACTAGAAGAATAAGAATACCCTAGCTCAGAATGATCCAAGTCAGAAGAAGAAACATCGATTCCAAGTGATTCCAATAAAAGAGAAGAAGTGTCAAGTGTTGAGTCTTTGGGACTCTCTTAAAAGTGAACACTTCTCTTTATGAAAATCTCATGTGTGGTTCTATGTAGAAGGTAGTACCCCTTAATACCATTTGGATATCCTAAAAAGATGCAAGGCTTAGAATGAGGTTCCATAGATTTACATTTCTTCTTAGGTATATGTGCCATAACTAGAGATTCAAAAACCCTAAAGTGTTCAACATCAAGTTTCCTTCCATGCCAAGCTTCAAAGGGTGTTACACATTTCAAAGTTTTGCAAGGAACCTTGTTTTGAATATAACAAGCATAATTAATGGCTTCAACCCAATACTAAGGTGATAAGGATTTAGAGTGAATCATAAAATTAGCCATCTCTTTCAAGAACCTATTCTTGCATTTTGTAACTCCATTCTATGAAGGACTGCAAGTAACTGTCTACTGGAAATCAATCCCATCTATGGTGTAAAACTTCTCAAATCTATTGATGACATATTCACCTTAATTATCAGTTTGAAGAACCTTAATGGATTTATTAGATTGTTTCTCAATAAAAGCCTTGAAGTCTTGAAAATATTTAAACACTTAAAACTTGTGATTAAGAAAGTAGACCCATGTATATCTCAAGAAATCATCAATAAAAGTGAGAAAGTACTTAGCCCTTGAAAAAGATAAACTACAAAAAGGTCCAAATACATCACTGTGTACTAACTCTAGTGCTTGTGAAGCCTTCTAAGATTTGCTTTTGTCAAATTTTGCTTCGAGGTGATTTCCAAGAGAGTAACCCTCACAAATTTCCTTAGAGAATTGGACTTGAGGCAAGCCTATGACCATGCCATTTTTTATAAGTTATTCAAGATAGAGGTAGCTAAGGTGGCCAAACCACTCATGCCATAATTTTCTAACTCCATCTAAATGAGTCAACAATGCTATTGGAGAAGAATTAGGTACAAAATGAGAGGTTTATAAACTATCTTGGTGATCTGCCCTCCATACTACCACTATAGAATCACTATACATCTCCTTAATGATAACTAAATCTAATAAAAGCTCAATCCTTATGTATTTGTCGATATGGGTGATTTGACACACAAATAAGAGATTGGTTAAAGGAGAAGGAATAATTAGAACATTATTAGATGTTACTCCTTCCATTTCAATAAACCCTCTCCCTATAACTAGTATAGAAGTGCCATCACCCAAACTAATAGAAGACATGTTACAAGGCTCTAAGGAAGAAAACTCAACTAATAAAGATCCCATGTGGTGAGAAGTACCTGAGTCAATAAACCATGGAAATGTTGAACCTACAAATGCTACAAGATCCTTTCCCTTTTCTTTATCTTTCCCTTTGCCCTTTGCCTTAGTATAATCTTGGGTAGATGATTTCTTCTTGATGGAGTCAGGAACACCTATGTTGTTCTTCTCTATGAGATGAGTTAGGTGATCTATTTGCTTCTTCATGCACTTGTGTTCATCATGTCCATTTTTCTTACAGTAGGCACACTTAACCTTCTCTTTCTTAGGTTTGTCATTAAAATAGGAAGATTCAATGTTGGTTTTGGTAGAGTTTGATTATTTATTCTTCTTTTGATCTTTATTATTATTCTTCTTCTCTTTGTTTGAAGTATTTTATTTTCCATTCCTAGTAATTAGGGCTTGAGTTTTTTTGGACTTCAATGTACCCATTTGAATCAAATTATCTTTCTCCTTGGTTAAGTCAGCAATGAAAGCATTTAAAGAGGGCATTTTCCATGAAGTGCCCAATGCACTTTTAGTGGCATGGAAAGTAGAGATAAAGACTGAATAGTCAGGACCTAACTTAGAGAGTATATAAAGAACAATTTGGTCATCTTATTTCTTTATCCCATATTATTTCACTATAATCTCAAGGACTTGAACTTAGTGAATAAATCCTGAAGGGCATCAAAGTTGCAAGGACTTAGGCTAATGAGTTCATTCTCAAGATCGTGACCTCTCATCACATCTTGTTATCCAAATAGTTTACCCAAAATGGTCCATACATCATGAGGTGATTTGGTAGGTTCTAAATGAAATAGGAAATCAGGTGCTATAGAAAGACATAATAGCTCATAGGCTTCATCACTACGATTATACCACTTAACTATCTCTTCATCTGTGCTAGGTTTAGTTTCATCACCCATGGTTATCCTATACAAACATTTACTCCTTAGAATAATTATCATCTTTATTTTCCATTCATAATAGTTAAACGGAGTTAGTGGTTTGATTGGACTTGAATCCATTAATGCAAAAATGAGTTAGTAGAAGTGCAAGTTGTATTTGTTACAAAAATAAAAGTGCAAGTAGAAATGAAAGAGTGACACAAAAAAATTACACCTCCCATGAACTATGAAATGGTGAACCCACCCAAAAATTACAAATGAACACTCAAAAGATGTTAGAATCAGTTGAAATTTCATCTAGAGTAATCAGTGCATGTGTTATAAATACAAATTTATGCAAACAAGGTGAGGACGTCAGGCTCAATCGATAATGCGTCAAAGAGTGTACAAGTGAGAAAAGAGGGTCAAGTAGAGAACCCCAAAAATGACACTTTATAAATTTAGTGCATTTACAAAATAAATTAGACCAATGGAAAGAGGATTAAAAAATATGCACTTTTGAAAAAAATGACACTCAATTCTAAGTTGTCAATCAAAAAGTTATAACACATTATATTTCCCATCATCAATGGCCTATTTAAAAAATTTGCACTAAAATTTTAAATGCACAAATGAAAAATCAATGAACATAGCCTTCCAAATATAGTCAATAAAACTAGAATTAAACGCCAAACCATCTCACGCAAATTACAATTCTTTTGCAATCCTTCGTCAATATATTATTTTTTTTATTAAAAAAAAAAGTTAGTAACAATCTCTAGATTTGATTTTGTTTTGAGTAGAAGTTACTACAAACACCATAATTTTTTCATTTATTAATGAATTTCAAAAATTTAAAATGATTCAAAAATATAAGAGAAAGGTGTGTGTCATTGTCACACACACACACACACACACACACACACACACACACACACACACACACACACACACACACACACACACACACACACACACACACACACACACACACACACACACACACACACACACACACACACACAATTTTACTTCTACATATGGATTACAAATACCAAAAAATGGGTTTTAAATATGACCAACACACACATATATATTAAATAACATAACCTAGATACCAAGACACTTATATACTACTAAAATTTTACCTTAGAAAAGAGTACAATCTTGAAACTAATTGTGCCTAAAATATGGTGGAAAATAGAGGGAAAGATAGAGGTGAAAATATAATAAGTGGGTTTCCATAATAATTTTTTTTTATAAAGATACATAGTACAATGATGGAAATGTTTGATACTTCATCATAAGAAAGGGTGAAACATGGATGATAGATTTAAATAGAGTATAATATTTGTTATACAAAATGATACATAAAATATTTTTTCCACAAGAAATTATAATGGACTATAAGTGTAAAACACCACTCTTAATCATTTCCTTATATTTCTAAAAAAGACACATAGCTAAGGTTTGGATTAGTACCAAAAGAAAAAGGTAATAAATAATGTGAACTTGTGAGGAAGGATTGGTTGTATTTCCCAAGGTCTTACCGTAAAATATAATTATGATGAATTTATGAAATGAAAAAGGTTGTAATACAAGGTGTAATGAAATTAAGAATACCAAATAACTTGAAAAAGGTGTTATGTCCGAGTGAAACCAAGAGGTGTAATAAATGTAAAGATACAAAATAACTCAGAATAGGTGCAATGGCCATATAAAACCAATAGGTGAAAAGATAATAAATTAAGGAGTTAAATGTAAAAAATTAAAGGACATGGTATATAAATTAAATAGTGATAAACATGTAATGTTATGGATGGATACAAGAAAGGGTGATATTAGGTAGGCAGTAAATAAGAGGTGGAGGTGGGACTCAAATGTCTAGTTAAACTAAGCAATGTTGTAGGAAAAAATAATATGCCATGAACATGTCATGTTTAATGTGTCTTATAATATTTATTGAATTTAAATTTGAATTTTTTTGAATTTAAAGTGTGTAAGATCTAGTTGGTATCTCATTGTGAGTGTGAGATGTTAAGGAGAGGAAAGTGTCACAATATGTTACTGATGTTGAGGAAAAATGAGGAATGGCATAATAATTATCCCCAACATGTACATGAAGGTTAGGATGGGCATAAAAATATGCCCTAAAGTTTAAAATAAAATAAATATGGGCATATTAAGATGCTCTATCATGTCATTGGATATAAGCATGGGTATCACAAGATTCCCAAACATGCAAGATATGGTAGGAGCAGATTTTATATTAACCTTAAGAGTGAAAAAGTTATTAATTTTTTTGTCAAGTGGTGTTAAATATATCTCAAAAGAAAGTTTTTGTCATCTATATTAATTTATAGATATTTAGGAGGTGTTTTAGGAATTGTCTGAATAGGATCGGCCACACGTCCATTTCATTATATTTTTCTTGACTATTTTAAACTATATCATCCAATTTTTTATGTATTTTGATTTCATATTTTTTAAAATAAGAATGGGAGTTTTAACTAAATGGATTCATTATGCATCATGGATGATCTAGTTATTTTGTATACAAATTTGATTTTTTATTAGATTAACACATTCTGAGTTATGGTCGATCCAATTGTCTTTATCAAAACATTGATTTTTAATTAGATTTAAACATTATAAGTCATAGATGATCTATTTTTTAACCAAAAAATGATTTTGAACTAGATATACTAATTTTGTCTCATGGTTGATCTAGTTTTTTTCAACATAAATTTTATTTTGAACTAAAAATGCACATTATTAGTCATGGATGATCTAGTTGGATATTTATAGGTTTTCTAATTTTGATATTTTGGATGGGATACAAAAATTAATTGAAACTATTGGATAAGCCTATGCAATTCTATAAATTATGGGGTAAGATTCATGACCTACAATGCATTTTATGCTAGGAATGTGAACTAGTTATTCTTCACAAGTTGAGGGACTAGCAAAATTTGGCTAAACAAGGTAGGTTTTTATTATGAGTTGAGGTTTGATGACTCATCCACCAAAAAAATTCCAAGGGTAGAGTAATGTAAGAGTAAATATTGATGAAATCAACTGCATCATTTTTTGAGTCAGAGCAAGGGTTGGTAAAAATGTGGAAATAATCTTAGGTATTTTCATTCATGTCATTAGAAATGAGAAGACCAATTATGGATTATTCAACATGTTAGGATCATAAAATATAGGTAATTATTTATAGTGATTTTTAACTATGTCAAAAATGTAAAGAATAGGAATCAACTAAAGTATTTTATTCCAAACTATAAGTGTCCAGAATTAAAGGATTGCCATTTTTTCCCATGGTATAAGGATAATTCGTATAGTGATCTTAGACCATGTTAGAAGTGTAAGGAGTGGGGAAATCATCTAAATTATTTTTTACCATGATTTAAAAGTAAAAAATGGGAAGATAATAATCTTATCCCATGTTATAAGGATCATCATAAATAGTAAAATAATTATAGTGATTTTTTATCATGTTAGAAAAGTAAGAATTGTGAAAATAATTTAAAGTATTTTTTCTACGCTATAAGTGTCAAATATGGGAGAGTTATCATACTTTCCCATTTTATAAGGATCAAGATTGTTGGTAAAATCATAATTGTGTTTTTAGACCATGTTATAAGTTTAAGGAATGGTAAAATCATCTAAATGATTTTTTCACATGCTATAAGTCTTTTTGTTAGAATCCTCTATCATGTTAGGGCCATCATATATGATAATATCATCTATGAGATCTTCAACCAAGGAAAATGGAATGATTAATGTTAGTTGAGAAAAAATACACTATGAATAGTTCCCTTCAATGGTGGGCATGAAAGCGATAAAGGCATGACCCATGCAATATCTGACTAGGTTGAGGCTCACTCTATATTTTTTTTCATAAATGGGACATCATTATAAAATTAAGTAAAAATATAGAGGCCAGTGACAATAAAAATTGGTATACCAGGTTTATTTATAAAATTATAAAAACTAGAAAAATGAATACAATATAAATAGTAGTGGGATAATATTCACATTGAGTTCATAAGAAATTATGTTGGAAAATATTTTCAACAACACATATATCTTCTAATATAATAAAGAGAGAGAACCATATGAATACCAACTACATATAATAATCTACATTACAAAGTAAGGTAGAGGCTATAAGAAATTTTTGTTTAAAATGGGATACCAATGATATAGTAATGAAAATTCATGCAAGGAATTGGCAGATAATGTAAACCTAGATCCAATATTATCAGAATTAAAACTAAAAAAATATAAATTTGAAATGGCTATAAGGGTTTTAACTTCACATAAAGGTATTCAAGACTATCCTAAACATGGATAAAGGAAATAAGAATATGGTTGTATCCATAGGCCTACATAACCTACACTAATATAACTATAATGAAAATATATTTATCTAATAAATTAGATAAAAATAGATATTAGGGATAGGGATACTTACCTTGAGTAGACTTGTTGGAGCATCAATATCTCCTTTTCTCTAGTGGTATTTTTTAAGAGATGTTATATTTGAAGACCTAAAATGGAAAGAATGAATACCTGAGTGT
The DNA here is from genome assembly GCA_037957365.1 of Torreya grandis. Classification (NCBI taxonomy): domain Eukaryota; kingdom Viridiplantae; phylum Streptophyta; class Pinopsida; order Cupressales; family Taxaceae; genus Torreya; species Torreya grandis. The sequence goes on along the minus strand of JARHVA010004798.1, from coordinate 147,885 downwards.
CCGTAATTTTATACTCCAAATACTAAGCATCACCTCTTTTATTTAGCTTCCTTATATTGAGCTTCAAAGACATTGAGCAAGACTAGATCTCCATAATAATAACATAATATCTCACAATTCCTCTTATATACTTAGCAAATAATTTTCATGCACAATAAGTGTATATCAATGATTATATTATATAAAATCTTATTTAGGAACAATATAAATATTTTCTAACCTCCTAAAAGTGACCTAGGTAAAATTTAAAAAACATCCATCTGGATTGATTTTGTATAATGAATAAAGAACAACATAGTACTAAGTCAAACATATTATTCTAGTAAAATTATTTTATAAGTAGATTTAAAAAAATAGATTGACCATTCAAATCTAGTAGAAGGGTAAGTGCAAAAAGTTGGGGAACAAAAATGGGCTTACCCATGGACATGATTTTCTTCAAATTTCAAAAATTTGAACTTCTATAGATAATTTGAGATATCTACACTCTAAATTTGAAGATGGTGTAAGAACATGGAATGTAGCATTTCAAGTTTAATTTCCAAAAAACTATTTATTTTTTAAAATGGTTAAGTATAAATATGTCAAACATCTAAAATTTGAAGATAAAATCCTATTTTTAAAAGAAAATAGAGTAAATAGATGGCCGTGTGGTGCACCATTGTTTAGCAACAATTTGATATTGTTTGAAACCCTTTGGTGAACATTTTAATAAGGTATTCTAGTTTGTGACTTGTATTTTTATATATTTTTTAAATGAATACTTTTTTATGAATTTTTCAAGTAAATAGATCTTGAAAATTGACAAAAAAATTATATAGCCAACTGTACAGTGTACCTAACTAAATATAAAAAAATGAAAATCATTTTTTTTGAATGTGTGTAGAATTAAGCCTAGTTTGTGAGCATATAACTTATTTTTCACTTGGATCAACAAAAAAAAAACACATGAAAATGTATAGGCATGTATATCTACGAGATGTAATGGCCTAAAACAAGTATAGTTAGAAATCAACATAGTTTGAAAGCTTAAATTATTCCAAGAATTATAAAAATCATATTTTTGGAAAGAGGAGAGTGTGCTCATCATGATGGTATTAAGTTTTTGAATTTTTCCATTGAAATTCTTAGTGTATTTGGTAATCAAAGTTGATTTTTTAAATTTTTTAATCAAAACACTTGAATATGGTTATAGATTGACAGGTCCAAGCCTTTGGCTCAGGAATCCAAGCCATTCCCTCGGCAAAAGACTTGGTGTTTAAATTCATATTTAAATAGTGTGATCACATTAATAATGTTATCATGTTAATAAATAATGTGATCATGTTATTATAAAATCAATAACATGATCGTGTTCTTGTTATTTTATACATAAAAGCATGTGGATATGTACATGAAGCCACTTTTGACTTAAAGCTTATATTTGCACATATACGTTTACATTTATATTGTTACACTTATTTAAATATACTTAAATTTATTTTAGTAAATATAAGAAATTAAGGTCACTCTGCATCTAATAGATTTGGTCTAAATTTACACACCTTATGATGCAAAAAATACTTTTTCAAAATCTAATCTGGTTTATGCTTAGGCATTTTTAGGGTATAAGTATTGAACTTAGGTATTTTAGGACATAAATTTTTCATTTGATGTCCATTTTTGATAAAATTATAGTCATTTTTTAGGTTTTTATTCCTTTTTGTTGAGTGTGGAGCCCTTTGGGGCTATCACATGACCATAGGAATAACTTTTGGGGGCCTAAAGAGCTCCAGGGATGTGGAGGGTGTAATTTTCATGTTCTCCAAATGTAAGTGGAATATTCCTTATATTACTAATTTATATGTATTCCATATTTCATGGAGTTAATTGTTAGATGCCTTTTCCCATGTTGACTTCCTTATTTTGAGGAAGCTTGTCATTTTTTGGAAAAGGGAACCCCTTCTTTGTTGAGTGGAGTTGGTTGTGATCACATGTTCATGGGGAAATGTGCCCTTAGAAGGTGGAGAAGATGAATATGGAGAATTTATCCTTGGGAGAGATTTTGGATAAGCTTGATGAGGTGGAGGAGGGTTGTCACATGTTGGATGATGCTTATCTTGGATATGCATTACATATTTCCTCCTTTTATGGATTTTCATCATTTTTGTATATATACAGTGTATGGTGTGGCATTTAGAGGTTGATGGTTTATTTGTAGGGTGTGGATTTGAGGATCAGAGTCAAAGTGTAGGTGTTTTACAAAGTGCAGGTGCTCATTATAGGGTGTGGTTTAGAAACTTATGAGATATAACTTTGTGCAGGTGTAGGTGAAAGTGCAAATTTTTGTGCAACACTTTCTATAGAATTTTTTTTCTATCTCTATGAGAGTTCATTGTAATCTTTTTCTAGATTACTAATTCATTTGAGAACTTTCATTGGTGGATGTAACCCACATTGGGTGAGCCACATTAGATCTATGTTATTATTATCTTGCTCTCATTTAATCTTTCATATTAATGGTGAATTAAGGGATGTTTTCATGATGCATTTTATTGCATAGCTTTATATATGGTTTATGATAATAGTATATTTATATTTAGAAGTGTTTTATTACTAACAACTAGTATCAAAGCCATTGGTTGTGTGTTTTGCTGAAGTGGTAAATCACAGGAAGGCCATTAGCTTGAGTGAGAGCTATGGGAGAAGAGATAAGATTTAGAGTTGAGAAGTTTGATGGTAAGCATTTTGGTTTTTTGAAAACATAGATGGAAGATTACCTATATCATAAGGAACTTAACTCCCCTTAGAGGGGAAAGGAGGACAACCTATAAGTATGAGTGATGTAGATTGGTCATTACTTGATATGAAGGCATTAGGAGCCATATGATTATACCTTGAATCTTTTATTGCATTTAACATTGTAGATTAGATAACTACAAAGGATATCATGGATAAAATTGGGAATTTATATGAGAAACCTTCAACTTCTAATAAAAATTTTCTTATGAAAAGATTGTTTAACATGAAAATGTCTGAGAATGGTTCAATTGCTAATCATCTTAATGATTTTAATACAGTTGTAAGTATGCTCATTTCAGTCAGAATTAAGTTTGATGATGAAGTTAGATATTTTATATTATTATGTTCTTTAGCTAATAGTTGGGATAGTTTGGTTATGGTTGTAAGTAATGTAGTCCCTTCCAAGGGAAGCTTAGATTTTGAGGATGTTGTAGGTGTGATCCTTAGCGAGGAGATGCAAAGGAAAAACACTGGTGAATCATATTCAAGTAATGATTTATCTGTTGATACTATAGGGAGCCAAAATACAAGAGCAAAAGAAATTGAGGAAAGTTAAAAGGTAGATCTAAGTCTAGATATAGATCCAAGAAGATATGTTGGCATTGTGGGAAGAGTGGAAACTCAAAGAAGGATTGTTGGTCACTTTAGGATAATAATACCAACAAGGAAGAAATGAATGAGGTAAATGTGACATTAGGTAAATCATGTTAATATGCCTTAATTATTTCTATGGATAGTTTTTTTGAGTCTTGGGTATTAGATTCAGGGGCTTCTTTTCATGCCACCCCACATAAGCATTATTTTACTAATTATGTTCAATAGAATCTAGGACATGTATATCTTGGTGATGATGAACTATGTGAGATAGTGGGGAAAGGTTGTGTTCATGTTAAGATGCAAAATTGGAACACATGGATCCTTAAGGATGTTAGACACATGCCTATATTGAGATAGAATTTGGTTTCAGTGGGGCAATAGGGTAGTGAGGGATGTTCAGTATTATTTATTGCAAATTCTTGTAAAGTTATCAAAGGTGTTCTTATGATTTTGAGAGGTAAGAAAGTTGGTACTTTGTATTTGACTAGTATTGTTGATTCTCTTGATTTAGTTGATGTAGATGGAGATGCAACTATGTGGTACTATAGGCTTGGTCATATGAGCCATAAGGGCATGCAGATCTTAAAATATAAGTTACCTAGATTAAAAGGCATAGATATAGACTTCTGTGAAAATTGTGTGTATGATAAATAGAAGTAGGTTAAGTTCTTGAAGGTTAGACCCATAAAGAAAGAGCACAATTAGAGTTGGTACACTCAGTTGTATGGGGACCAGCTCAGGTATCTTCTATTAGTTGATCTAATTATTATGTTACTTTTATAGATGATGTAAATAGAAAATTTTGGGTTTATTGCATTAAAAATAAATCTGATGTATTTGATACTTTTAAGAAGTGGAAAGCTTTGCTTAAGAATTAAATAGGTCTCAAGTTAAAATGTCTCAAATCATATAATGGAGGTGAGTATTTTAGTAATGCTTTCTTTGATTATTGTTTTAACAATAAAATCCATAGGAAAAGGATAGTTCCAAGAACTCCACAATAGAATGGGGTATCTAAAAGGATGAACAAAATAATAATGGAATGTGCTAGGAGCATGAGATTACATGTAGGGTTGCCTTTATAATTTTGGACATAAATAGTTAATATAGTAGTATATTTGATTAACAAAGGACCTTCTATGCCTTTAGATGGAGGCATCCCAGAATAAGCTTATTTTGGTAAAAATGTTGATTATTCTTTTCTTAGAGTCATTATATGTGAATCATTTGCTCTCATCAAGAAAGAGGAAAAGACCAAGCTAGAGGTTAAATCAAAGAAATGCACATTTTTTGGTTATGGTGAGGATGACTTTGGTTTTTGTTTATGGAGCATTAAAGATAGGAAAATATTTTAGTCTAGAGATGTAGTCTTTAATGAAAAAGTCATACATAAGGATCAGTTGCAAGAACAAGATTAGGAACATAAAGAGTACATAGTATTGGATGACATTACGGATGGCAAATTATCCAATGATTCAGTTCAAAAACCTTCTACACAAGGATCCAAAACCCCTATGGTAAGGTATTATAGGGTAAGAAAATCACCTAAACATTTTTATCCTTCTTTGAATTATTTATTACTCACTGGTAATGGAGAGCCAGAGTGTTATGAGGAACCAATGCAGGTAGATGCCAAGTTGAGATAAGAACAAGCCATGGATGAAGAGCATAGATCTCTCATGGAGAACCAAATGTAGGATTTGGTTAGACTAGCCAAGGGAAAGACTACATTACCAAAAAAGTGGATCTTCATAACAAAGAAGAGGATAAATGGAGAAAATGGTATAAGGCCAGAATGGTGGTTAAGAGGCTTACACAAAAATTAGGTATTGATTTTGATGAGATTTTCTCTCCTATTATAAAAATGACTTCTATTAGGATTTTTCTTGTTTTAGTTATAGTTGATGATTTGCACTTAGAATAGTTAGATGTGAAAATGACTTTTCTTCATGGTGATTTAGATGAAGAGTTGTATATAAAGTAGCCAAAGGGTTATGAGGTCAAAGGGTAGGAGAACTATGTGTGTAGATTAAAGAAGAGCTTGTATGGCCTAAAACAAGCTCTTTAACAATGGTATAATAAATTTGATTATTTTATGTTGGAACAAGAATGTCAAAGGTGTCGTTTGGACTATTACATGCACATCAAATATTTTGATGATGGTTCTTTTATTATATTATGCTTTTATGTTGATGGCATATTAGTTGCAGGAAAGAACATACAACATATTCATATGCTCAAGAAATAACTTAGTGAGTCCTTTTATATGAAGGATTTGGGTACTATAAAGCAAATCCTTGGTATGAGGATTTATCATGACAGGAAGGAGAGGAAGTTAATCTTATCCCAATCATAGTATGTGAATAAAGTCTTGAAAATATTTAGCATGTTGGATGCTAAATTTGTTGGTACTCCTTTAGTAAGCTACTTTAGATTATCAAAGGAGTAATGTCCCAAGATGGAAGTTGAAAAGCTTAAGATGTCCAAGGTACCTTACTTATCGATAGTTGGTAGTTTGATGTATGTCATGGTTTGTACTAGGCTAGATATTGCCCAAGCAATTGGAGTTTTGAGTAGGTATATGAGTGATCTAAGTTATGAGCATTATCAGGTAGTGAAATGGATTCTTAGGTATTTAAGAAGAACAATTGATTTTTAATTATGTTATGGTGGATTAGATACCACTTTTCATGGTTATGTAGACTCAGATATGGTAGGGGATATTGATAGTAGAAGTATGATAGGATATATATTTACTATTGGAGATATAATGATTAGTTAGATTTAAAGGATATAGAAGGTTGTGGCTTCTTGAACCAAGAGGTAGAGTATATTACTACCACAAAGACTATCAAGGAGATGATTTAGTTATAGGATTTATTTTGAGAGTTGGCACATGAGTAGGAAGTTGGGAGACTACATAATGATAGTCAGAGTGCTATTCATTTGGCAAAGAACCTTGCTTTCCACTTGAGGATGGAACACATTTAGTTACATTATCACTTCATCAGGACAACTTTGGAGGAGAAATTGGTGAAACTAAAGAAGATTCATTTTAGTTAGAATCCTAAAAATATGATGACCAAGGTGGTCATATTGGACAAACTAAGATTATGTTCAAATTTGGTTGGACTTGGTGGTCATGGAGAAGTTATAGATTTTGTTCAGGAGAAATGGTCTCCAAGTGGGAAATTGTTGAGTGTGGAACCCTTTGGGGCTATCACATGACCATAGGAATAAATTTTTGGGGCCTAAAGAGCTCCAAGCATGTGGGGGGTGTAATTTTCATGTTCTCCACGTGTGAGTAGAATATTCCTTGTATTTCTAATTTCTATGTATTCCATATTTCATGGAGTTAGTTTTTAGATGAATTTTCCTATATTGACTTCCAAATTTTGAGGAAGCTAGTTGTTTTTTGGAAAAGGGAACTCCTTCCTTGTTGAGTGGAGTAGGTTGTGATCACATGTTCATGGGAAAATATACCCTTAGAAGGTAGAGAAAATTAATATGGCGAATTTATCCTTGGGAGAGATTTTGGATAAGCTTGATGAGGTGGAGTAGGGTTTTCACATGTTGTAAAATGATTATCTTGGATAAACATTGCATATGTGCTCCTCTTTTTATGAATTTTCTTCATTTTTCTATATATACAAGGTGTGGTGTGGCCTTTATTAGTTGATGGTTTATTTTTAGGGTGTGGCTTTGAGGATCAAAGTCAAAGTGTAGGTGTTCATTATAGGGTGTGGTTTAACAACTTGTGAGATACAACTTTGTGCAGGTGCAGGTGAAAGTGTAGCTTTTTGTGAAACACTTTCTACAAGAGAATTTTTATATCTCTGTGAGAGTTCATTGTAATCTTTTTTTAGATTATTGATTTATTTGAGAACTTTCATTGGTAGATGTAGCCCACATTGTGGAAACCATGTTAGATTTATGTTATATATGTTATTATTATCTTGGTCTCATTTATGCTTTCATATTAATGGTGAATTAAGGAATGTTTTCATAATGCATTTTATTTCATAGCTTTAGATCTAGTTTATGGAAATAGTAGATCTAGATTTAGACGTGTTTTATTCCTAACACCTTTGAATTGATTCTTGACATTTCTAGGAGTCCTAGGTTTGTCAAAATTGATTTTTTTAAACCACTCACTTTGAACTTGATCCAAAGTGGTGTGCTTGGGGTAGAATAGGTCACATTGATGAATTGTACACATCAAATAATCACTTTATGTTAATTTCTCGTATTCATCATCCCTCTTTCATCCCTAATCACATTATACTCATCCCTCATCACCCCTAATCACTCCCTCATTGACCCTCACTATCCTTAGTCATCTCTAATCACTCCCTTATCATCCATAATCAATTTTTCATTAACCCTCTTGATCCCTCATCATCCCTAATCACTCTTTCCTCATCCTTAATCATCTATAATTGATTCCTCATCATTTATCATCATCCCTAATCATTACATCCCCATACCGATTAATCCCTAATCACTCCTTCATTGACCTTCATTTTCCATCATCATCTCTAATCACTCATGCTTATCATCCCTAATCACTCCTTCATTGACTATCACCATCCTTTAATATTCCTAATCACTCCCTCTTTATCCTTCATAAACCCTAATCATTATTTACTCATCTATCATCATCCCTAATCATTCCCTCAATGACCCTCACCATCCCTCATCACTCCATCACTGACCCTCACCATCCCTCATCATACCTAATCACTCTCATCATCATCTAATGTATTAAGGTATATTTGATTCCAATCATATGTTGTTTAATTAATTAGAAATTAACTCTTTTCTAATAGTTGTTGTGCTATCAATACCCATTTGTGATAGTCAATTTTATTACTAAATGAATTAGATGATCTTACAAATTTATAGCCAAGTAACACAAGTATTAACATAAAATAGAGTTTGAATTTTATTTAATCAAATTATATTTTTTGTGTCGCTGACTAGATGAAACTTTATTCAGCTCCACCTTTGGTAGCTTAGTTTAAAGGATAAAAACTAAACACAAATCTCTTGTATAATTTTATAATTTTGAGAATATTTAAATCTACATAAAGTTATTTGGTGTTTCCCATTCCTATATGACTTAAATATTATTTAGGTTCACACATGTACTCCTTATGTGTGTAATGTATCCCAAATATTCCATCTCTTGGATTAAAACTGAACATTTATTCATGTTATCATAAAAATATGTTTTTGTAAAATGTGAAATGCTAGTCGACATGGTTTAGATGTTCATTCCATGTTTTACGAATATTAAGATGTCATCTATTAAAAAATGACATAGTTAAAGGGCCTAAGGATGTCGTTCAACATCTCAATGATTGAATTCACTACATGAGTTGGCCTAAAAGGCATAACCAACTAGTTAATCAATTCTTTTATTTTAAGAGTATATTCTAAATGTCTAGAGGTTCAACATGAATATGATGATACCCAAACTTAAGACCAATATTAGAAAATAATTATACACCATGGATATGGAATAAAAAGGCATTAATATTTAGATGAGGATAATATTTCTTCACTTTAATCTTGTTAAATTTTTTTTAATTGATTCACAACCTCATGTCCCATCTTTATTTGAAATAAGCACAATTGGGATTCTGAAACACAATGATTTGGGCATGATGTGCCCATTATCCATGATTTCATGGATCTACCACTTTATCTATTCATTCTCTAGAAATGATATTTTATATAAATAGGTTTGAGGTAGAGGTAGTTAAGGGATCAAATAAATAGTATTATTTAGTGTACAGTATGTAGGAACTTATTTAGGTGATTGAAAGATATCCTTGTATTAATATAGTTTATAGTTCAATTATTCTATCTTTATTATTATTTGACAAACCACAATATGATATGGCTCAATAAATATATTATTACATTTTTTTATTAAAATCAAGAGTATACTTATTACTAGAACTGACAAGATTCTTTCACTTCCTTGCACTAATGATTGTAAGCTTATGAACTAAATATGATATATGGTATTTCAAATCATGAAAATATATCACAAAAATTAAATAATTTTATTCATAGAATATATGGAAATTCTATATATATGGTTGATCACATGTAAAACATCACACTTCTCTAATGGTGAGATGTCAAAAATGATTGCATCTTTAAAAAGTTTGATTTTTTACACCAAGTGACACTACTAGGTGATCCATTTTTCAAGGCCTACACTAGACCATACACTAGCATATGGTTATGGATGATACATTAATTTCAAGTTCAATTTAAAAAAATATGATTTATGATAAATTAAATTCTTATAAATTCCATTGAAAATGATGAAGTGTATTAGCTCACCTTGATCTACATTTGTTAATGAAACAATATTTTCAATTCATATAATTTCTTATTGGGGAAAATAGAGATATTTTTAGTACCAAACATATCATTGGGTTCATAATATATTATCTATTTACATTTTTATAGTGCTTGATAACTTGTACCCACTTCTCAAGCTATGAAAGTAGAGAGATGATAGTGTGACACTCTTCATTGGATTGAATATTAAAGTTATGAATTAAGCACCACTTTCTAATATTTTAATACTTATTCTAATCATTTGATTTTTTTTTCCAATCCATAATATGATGACTCAATAAATAGACATATAAATATAAGGCCTTAATGTAATTATTTAGATCATAAAATGTCCTCATATGGAAAGTAATTGATTGGTTTAAGAAAATCATATGGCTTGGTGATCCTCATATCTACTACCCATTTTTGGTGTTATGATGGTTTTTATTGCTTCTCCTTTTTTGGTGGATCTTCAATTGTAAATTACATAATTTCTAATAGGCCCATATTTTTTGATAGGTGATAAAAATTTATGTTTCAAATTTTCTTCCAAATCATTTTGATCACTATGTCTTATATTTTATTCTAGCATTAAAATATACAATTGTATCTCTTAGAATTTTTAAACCCCAAAAAAATACCACCATCAAGGTATTGGATGGAATGACTAAGGATGAGGAGGGATGAGGAGGAATTGACTAGAGATGATGAGGGATGGTAAGGGTCAATGAGGGAGTGATTAGGAAGGATGATGGAGTGATTAGGGATGATGAGGGATGGTGAGAGTTAATGGAGTGATTAGTGGCACTAAGGGATGAATAATGAGTAATTAGAGATGATGAGGTATGATGAAGCAATGATTAGGGATTATGAGGGATGGTGAGGGTCAATGAGGGAGTGATTAGATATAATGAAGGAGTGATTATAAATGATGAGAAATGATTATGGTCAATAAGGGAGTGATTAGGAATGATGAGGGACAAAGAGGGATGAGGAGGGAGTTATTATAGATGATGAAACAATGATTAGGGATGATGAGGGAATGATTATGGATGATGAAGGTTGATGAGATCAAATGAGTGAGTGATTATGGATGATGAGAGAGTGATTAAATATGATGAGGGATTGTGATGGTTAATAAGGGAGTGATTGGGGATGATGAAGGATGAGGAGTGAGTGATTAGGGATGATGAGGGATAGTGATCATAAATGAGGGAGCAATAGGGATGATGAGGGATGTTGAAGGTCAATTAAGGAGTGATTAGGGATGATGATAGATAGTGAGAGTTAATTAATGAGTAACATTTATGATGAGGGAGTGATTGGAGAAGATGAGGGATAGTGACGGTTAATGAGAGAGTGATTAGGGATAATGAGGAATGAAGAGAGAGTGATTAGGGGTAATAAGGGATGAATAAGTAGTGATCAAGAATGAGGGATGAATGATGAATAAGTGAAATTAACAAAAATTGGCCATTTGATGTGTGAAAGTCATAAATGTGATCTATGCTACCCTAATCACACCACTTTCAATAAATTTCAAAGTGAGTGTTTGTAAACTTCAATTTTGACAAACCTAAGACTCCTAAAAATGTCAAGAATCAATTTAAAAGGCACAAAAACCTAAAAATTGACTATATGTTTACCAAAAATAGACATTAATTATAAAATGTCTAAAATCCCTAGGTTCAATACTTAGACCCTAAAAAAGCCTAAGTATTGACCATATTGGATTTTAAAAAAATATTTTCCATGTCGTAAGGCATGCAACTATGAGACCAACTTTATTAGATTTAGAGTGACCCTAATTTATTATTTTTACTAAAATAAATTTAAATTATAAGGAAATAAATGTAACAATTACTACGTACTGACAAGATTAGATTTTGAAAAACTAATTTCCACATTGTAAAGTGTGAAACTATGAGACCAACTCTATTAGATGCAGATTAACCCTAATTTATTATATTTACTAAAATAAATATAAATATAAACTTATAATTAACATTTAGAGTAGTAAATGTAATCTATTTCTTTCATGTACATTTTAAAATGTTTTTATGTGTAAAATAATAGAAACATGATCACTTTATTGGTTTTATAATAACAAGATCATGTTATCTATTAATATGATCATTTTATATATTTTATAATAACATGATCATGCTATCTATTGTAATTTAAACAATGTGATCATTTTATGTAAATAACATGATTTAACTATTTAATAACATGATTGAATAATGGTAAATGTCCATGGAATTATCCCTTAACTCCGTGCACATACCCAAGAATAGTTCATCAATGGTAATAATACTATATCAGTTAAGTTGATCTTGTATAAAATATAAGCGGGTGCATAAAACTAGATTAGCATGGTTGATCAAATTGGGAAAATTAAAAATACTAATAAAAATAATAGGAATGGAGGGAAAATATACCTATAGGATGTTAAAGAAAAATTAAGGCATGATGGTGATAATAATTAGGTGTAACATGATATAATGGGCATTTTTCAAAAAACACTACAAACTGACCTAGTCCCTTTTTAGTACACTCCTTAAGACATATACTAAATAATATTGATGTGTCATTGAGTACTAAAAATATATAATTATTAACTAAAAACTATATATGTACACATTTTTATTTGAAATTTAACATTAGAAGATATTATATATTTATTCTGATACTTTAATTTATTTTTGGCAGAAAGTGTCACCTTACGATCTTTGACCATATGTCACATGTCATTATAAGATTTAAAATGTTTGAAAATAATAGGCTCATGGATGGCCAAAATAAATAAATTTTTAAAAATATCTTGTAATTTCTTGTCATCCATATGATTTTTCATTTTTGAAAGCATAGTCTTGTATAAAGTTACATAAATGCTAATGGGCTCATTAGGTCTTTATTTGAGTTATGTGGTTTGAGTATAAGATACATTATAACTAATATAAATATATAAATGAGATAATAAATATTCAAAAAAAATATTTAAATAATGTGTCGATTTATTAATAAAGTTGTAAAATAATCTCTATGCTAAATCCTTAAGGATACTAGGAAAAAATGTGTTAAGTAATAAATACAATATTTGCATAAAGGTATAATTTTAGGAAAAGCAAATCCTATAAGTAGGTCATAACTAAAAATATATAAGGCCAAAGGGTTATGTAGTAATTATTGAGAGTTTATTGTATGGCCTAATCTATTAGAACCTTGTGGTATTTGGGCAACCTTGGCTTAAAGAATTAAAAGTTCATATATGAGTGGTTTGTTACTAATAATGGTAACCACATTTCATGTATAATAAATATATATTATAACATGAGTTGTAATCCTAAGAGGTACATAAGAGAGATTATGTTGTATATAAATAGCCATAAATATCTAGGAATTAAATTATGGTGCCCACATAGTAGGTGTAATAGGCATCACTTGTGTAACCATAGGTGTAGACACAATAATATAAGTAGTAGGAATAGTAGCCTAAATACATAATTTTTGATGTGATTATCTAGAGGGAAAATTAATATCATTAAAAATTTCATCATGTGGTTCATTAGATAATGTTTCCTTATATTTTTATTTTCAACTTTGGTTACATGCAATAATGCTTCAATAGTATTGGGATTTATCTCAAACATTATTTAAGATCAGATAGATCTACATCATGAAATTGGTCATGAAAAAAATTATTATAATATATGTTGTTATCTCTATCTATACCAAATAATCTAAATATTCACATCATCGATATCTTCCATTATAGACATATTAGGGTTTGTAAAGGTTGTATAAGCCAAAAATTGAAACCCTAATAAAATATACCTAATAATATACCCTAAGAGGATATAAATATAAACCCTTATGAAAATTTTAAAACCCTAATGTACAAGGAAACCTATTTTTTTCATGCTCAAATCAATAATCAAGTTCATTTAAATGTTTTTCTTATTTTACACCTAAAAGATATAAAATATGCACTAATTTAGATTATGGAAAATATAAAGTAATTAAAATAATATAAATTAAATTAATATAATTTATATTTCATATATTTGATTAATAAATGACAAGACAAGAGAAGATAATTTACTTAGTTTATTGATAATTTTTTTCTCACAATAATTCTTGAGGATTTGGAAATTATTTGGTTGTGTTTTTTCAACTACTCAAACCTAACATAATCATTTGAAAACTTACCTAGAAAATTATGAAAAATTTAGATGTATGTGTCAACTATTATTTTTAGGTTTTACTAGTATTATCTCTACCACAATGGTGGTATACATATTATATGAGCCTTACACGAATTCGTATAATTTATTTTTGTGTGTGCACACTTATTTTATGTTTTGTGATGATATATATATATATATATATATATATATATATATATATATATATATATATATATATATATATATATATATATAATACAAACCATTATTTTTATGTATTAACTAAAATATGCCATGAAAAGGGGGAAATATTTTGTGTTAGATATCCCCAAAATTTTATTGTTGAATGGATAAATGATTCTTAGATTATAATACTTTGAAGAGGTATCAAACCACATGTGGTTCTCCCACTTTTGTGTGTTTGTGAAAAATTATGAATAATCTAGACTATAATTGCATATTTTAATCTTTGATACTTGGCCCCACACAACATTGAACTTTTGTGTTGAATATTTAAAATGGGTGTATTCCTATTGAATATTTTTCCAAGAGGGTGCTAGATTTTTTAAGTTATTCTGAATTTCATCATTAAAATAGAGGTGATTTATTTATATAGATGAATCTTCATTTATTTTGTACCATGATTGACCATGAAACATATCTTGGCCAACCTAATGAAGACTTATCAATTTTAAAAATATATTTTGATGGATCACATACACTACTAGTAGATAGATACCCATATGGTAACCAACACTATACATATTTAATCATACTATGTTGGAAGTGGATACAAGGAATTTAGCAATGGAAAATATCTATATATGGATTTGAAGGTTTTCCTATATACATCAAGTTGATCCTAATAAATATGTCTACTAAATACAAGTGTCTAATATAATATAAGGGTATATTAATCAAGGGAAAGTATGATAAAGATTTAGATATATGTTCACTTTCCAAGTATGTTAAAATATTTCAAAGTTGATGTTTCTAGTGTGCTAAAGACAAATTTTAGGCATCTAAAATTATTAATCACCATTAGATATGTTATCAAAAACCTACACATTGTTAATATTAGAAACGTCTTACTTGATGATAGCTTTATAATCCTCATCTAGGATTACATTCAATTGAGAGTCTAACCACACCAAAAACAAAAGTAAAATATCCATCAGAAGTGGCATGTTCCTTTTCCATAAAATTTACACATTAATGCATTTCCCATCAATCGTATATATGAATTGGTGGATTTATTGATTTTTTTTTTTTAAACTCATAACTTTGTGTGATCTTAGAATATAATAATTTCAACCTTTAAACAAAAAGAGTCCCATAAATCCAAAGACATAAAGGATGTTCATTAACATATTTTTCTAAGTTTCCATCAAACATATATTATCTCCTTTAGAATACTTTATTATAAATATTGGGTTATGTAAATGATAGAATTGATAGATGGGAAACTGAGTATCATCACTTAAATATTTTACACATGGCACCCCAAGTATTGTATCATATATAACATAACAACTAACCCCAAACATATTAATTGTCTTTTATCCATAGCATTATAAGAATAAATAATCATGTCATTATAAATATAGCTATAAAAAAAATATTACATTATTTTCCTAATTTTATATCCTTCATACACATATTAATAATAATTATTTCTTTAAACTATACCTTTTAAATAAACATGTTTGTAAACATTTGGATATATGTGCACACATTCACATATAGAATATCAACAATGAATGACCCTAATGACATTGATAACATTGAAACATATTTCCAATGGCTTCATATTTCCATATATTTTAAATGACAATAGAAAGGGATACAAACTAAAGGACCTCATTACCATAGTATAGATTATAGTTTAAGCAAAGAAGGGTCAAGTGGTTGAAAACATTTAGTACACATGCAACCATAGGATTAATAATATCCTCCCTTATTTTATAATTTATGACCCCATAATATTATGAATGGAACCCCCTTTTACACTAATATCCCAATTTTTATGAATATATTTGTCAAAAAGTTACAACAATAATTACCCCTTGTAAATTTAGTTGTGGTTTATATTTTTGGTGTATTATTTATTTTGCATATTAAGTTTAGTTAGACATTTATCTTATCTAATAAATATTGTTATTTGTTCACATGGATAGGTTTAGAGTAAATATAATCATGCACTAAATGCTAGGCCATCTCTAAGTGAGACAATCAAATATGCCATTTAATTGACCAGTAGGAAAATGAGAGGTATCCATTCACACACACACACACACACACACACACACACACACACACACACACACACACACACACACACACACACACACACTCCTCATCTCAATGTAATTTGTAATATTTCATCAATTACTCTTTTGAGAAATACAATCTATGTTGTTCCCATCTTGAAGAGGTTTCTTGTATGCTTGGAGTGAGCCTCTTTCATAGAGATTTCATAGCCTATTTATAATTATAAATTTTACTAGATCCATTCTCCTATGAGTATAAGTTGTTAATTTTGGTCATTTTTTAGTGTGAACATCATTCCCACATTGCTTCTCTAACTCATTTAATGTTCTTGAGCCCCCATCATTTGGATCATTTTTTTGTTTAGGTTAGATTTTCCATTTTTATGCATGTTTTTAGGGAATAATTTATATATTATCTTGGAGTGTTTATAAGCCCACACCAACATCTCATTAAATATGGACATAATCCTAAGTATACTAACTTCTAGTATCTTCATTTATGGTATTCTAATTGTTGAAATTATATTTTATTATTGGGTTTTAACTAATGTGGTATCATATTCCATTATTAATATTTTTATTTTTAGTTACTATGATATCATATTCTAACATTTCTATTATTCAGTTCCAACTAAAGTGAAGTCATATTCTAATTATATCCTAATTGGTTTTTCACCTTTTCATTCATATCTAGGGGAAATGGGCCAATAATTGAGCATGATAGAAAATTTGAAATGGGTCTTGATCACATAATACACCATAGTTGTCATAGTACCACCCATGTTTTTTCATATTACTATATACTATATGTCCAACATTTACCTCATATTAAAAAATCACAAGATGACATGTAAAATTCACAAATATTAGTCTTCAATGTACGATATATTTAAACCATGTCCAAGAATCAAAAAATATTTTTTTGGTGCACTTCAAACTTATTATTTTAAATCAATTAAAATGTGACTTTTTATCCATTTCAATATGCCAAAAAAATTAGTCAAAAATATGTTAAAGTTTCAAATGAATTAACTTTAACATGGTTACACGGCTTCTTGGTGGTAATGTGAAACCCAAAACTTACAACACAACTCTATTTATACATATCCTCTAAACATAAGTAAAATAATAATATTTTTAATTTAAAAAATATTTTAATTATATAATTAAATTTTTAATTTGAATATATTCCTAGTTTGACAATTATGAAAAATAATCTTTTGAAATAAATATTAATCTTTCACTCATATTTAAAAAAACTACATTTTTAATATCTTAATGTAGATGATTGGTGGAGGCTTTTGATCTGTCGATGATGAAAAATTTACATAATCCTAATGCTAGGGTTAGATCTATCTCCACAGGTAAAGAAGCAATTGTATTAGCATAGGAATCTTACTTCTCATATTGTGGTAGCTGATAGTGGAGGAAAGAGTCCATGGGGTAAGTTGCATATCAAGTGATTGACTTGGAAGGGTTAGGTTCTCCACATAGGGTAGCTCTAATAGGAATGACGATAGTGGGGTATTTGTTCTTTCATGTGAAGGATGATTTTATAATAGCTGGTGTTTAGGCTAGTCCTAAGATTTTGTAGTTCAAGTAGCCAAGGGTTATGTGCACTGTAAAACTATGTCTTGTAGTCAATTCTGAGAAGGAGGCTCTTGAGGAGGTGATAGAAAGTGAGGAATGCTATGTGGAAAGGGGTTTAATATACATATTTGATAGGTTTTGTCCAACCCTTCTAGTTCTTCATCAATGGTTATTTGATTCATGGTGGCCTATAATGGTGTAAATTTTGTAACTTTATCCTTATTCCAAATGACTTTTCATTGTAGTTTTTGATAATATTGTTGATCGTAATAAGATTATATAGGGTAAATCTTGGAGCTATGAACATAACCTTATTTTAATAAAACCTAGTTTCCATATTTTAATCCTTTGACTCAAAATCTCTCTTAGACCCATCTGGGTGTAACTGTCATATCTTCCTCTCTAGTTTTGGTTAGAGTTTGGTTTATCATCTATTCAAGGATCCTTGGGTGAATTGTTAGAAATTGATGCATCTACATTGAATTTATTTAGGATAACCTTTTCTAGGGTTCTTGTTTTTTTGGATATTTCTTAGGACCTTCCTAAAATGATAGAATTGAAGTCTAAAGACCTATGTTGGTCTCAAATCCTTGATTATGAGGGGCTTCCCTTTAGGTGTCGAAAATGATTCAAATTTTGTCATATATTCGATTCTTGTCAAATTTACAAGAGCAAAGTGGATTTTTTATGGTGGAAAGAGGTAAGTGATGAGATTATTATAGTTTTTATGGATAGTGATCTTGCTTTTCCTCCTAGATTTATTTAAGAATCTCTACATGAAAAGGTTTCAAAGGTGTATACACCTCAAATTTTTGAGGGTGTTGGTTCAGTTGAGAATAGTTTTATGGATGTAGATAGTAAGATCAAGCCCCATAAAGAGTCATATTTTGAAAAGTGTTCTTCTTCAAGTTTGGATTTAGGATCATTAGGAAAATAAGAAGAATGTATGGTAGTAAGAAGCAAGAAAAAATGACATTTTATCCCTAGCCTCCCATCTAGGATTCTATACTCTCATAACAAAGCGAATATGAGTGAGACTTAGTATATTGTTTATAATTTTTCCATAGATTATTTTTTTATCCTTAGTGGCATTTTGTCTATGATTGACCTAGATTTTAATCCTATGGTTTCTAGTTAGTAATATCTGGATCTTATGGTAGTTTTGTTTTTTTGAATAATTCGGGTCATATGCTTTAGTGATTTTTATGGTAAGCTAGGCATATTTTTATTATCAAAGTTTTTATGTTATTAGGCAGGGGTCCTATAAACCTTGAAATCTATTTAAAAAAATTATCTTATGTATTTCCACATTTATGAAAACTAATTTGATAAAATAAATATCAAAATTTTATTCATATTAAGCAATAGTATAAATGTAAGGTCCTATTGGAGTATGCTTTAGAACAAAAAAAAATCCCACATCTTGGGATAATATGATATCACATATTATGATATATAATAGTTTCACCTTAGCATTCATTACCATGTTCAATTATTTCAAGCTATTATCTAATTGCCTCATGTATTTTATCATGTATCTTAATCAGACCTCTTTCCAATGTTGTGTTTGGTTTCCATTCCTAGATAAGATATCCACATCAATCTCATGTTTAATTTCATTTGATTTGGTCTACATTTTTGTAGGTCTTAAAAAATCTCAATATATATTCTCTAACTCCACCCATTGAAATCATTCACAATGTTCAATATATGGTTTTATTTCATTTTTTAAATATTTCATCAATTTGAGCCCATTGAAGGGTGCTAGAGGAGGCTACAATTAAATCAAGTCCATTTCACCATTATCATTTGTATAATATATTTGGATTAGATGAGACTATTACATATAATTTATTATTGATTTATATTTTATAACTTGTATGCCATCCACAAAATTGAACCTAAAAATCTTATGTTTTTTAATACCCATCATATTGTGGTTTTTGTCCATCAAGTGTGGCTCCATAAAGGCCTTGAAGTAATACACTTTCTCAATATGATAAGGAGTATATATACTTCATCCCTCTTGGGATTCTTTATATGTGTCCATGATATGTAGAAAAAAAATGTGTTTAATCTCCATAATGATGTTACTAATCTTCCAAAAGTACCATATATATCTTTGTAAGTGTGTCCCACTAGAAGGAAGCATACATACACAATGTTGAATAATTTTATGCTATAAATATGTATGAAAATGTAAATTATTATTGTTTTCAATCCAATCATTATCAAATTTCAAGTAGAGTATCATTGGATGTTTTAAAAATAAATTAGTTATACTACCAACACTAATTTATTTATAATGGATTTTTTTTAATTGCACACTTTGTAATTTTCATGCAATTAATTTTTAATAATGAATCATTAAATTTATGTTTTTATGATCCATTAATAAAAAATAAATCATTACACTTATCAGTGATGATATTTTCTATCTTCCTTAGACATAAAGATAATGATGTTACTATGTAATTTTATCTACTTTAAATAAATGGTAGACCAGTGTGGCTAAAACTCCCATTATTTTATCTTTGTGTGAGCATACCATTATAATTAATTGGGAGGTTCATAATATTAATTATTGAAATTTATTTTTTGTCTCTCTTTAGTATGGATGTTTTCATTTTGTCTATTTCATCATGCATAATTGTCAAGAATTCTTGATATTATTTTTCCAATTGCAATCTATGGAAATATTAATATGCATGACAACTTTGAATTTATTCATTGTGTCATGTTTTTCCTCCTCAAATTTTTATAATGTTTCTCAGCATGTGCTACCTTTACATTTTTGTACATATTCTTACACTTTTCACACTTATAAAATATCATTTTATTTACAATCGAAACACATTGAAATTATGTGTTTTTTTATCCTATTGAAACTCAGTTGTGAAATGTGAGGAAAGTTCAATAACTAAAGATCCTTGTTACAATAAGTTATCATTAAATTTTAGGGATAATATGTAGGAATAAGTATTTGTGGATATTTTATTCCATCATATCTTATGTAGCTTTAATTCCTATCCTATCTTTTATAACTTTTTTTTAGGTATCTAATAAAAATTTCTTTATGGCATCTTCATTCAAAGCTCTAGTTTTTTTCCATTAAACTATAATTGAAACAAGGGGAATTTTTTTGAGACATTCATATTTTAAATAATGTTCTTCCACATCCACCAATTCATCCAAAAAATTGACCATTTTTTATGCTTGTCAACTTTTCTATTTAACGAAATGGCTATAGTGGCATTCAATTTTTTATTTGTTTTACCATTTTAGGGTCTTTATATCACCTTTTTGGAATGATTACAATTAGTGTCATAAAAATAAATTATATACACCAAATAGGTTTGTCACTATTCAAATTCATCCCATATATTTATCTCAACATCTTCTAAGACTTCTTTGAATCTAACATCCATAAGAGAATTGTCTATGTTGGCCAATTCCTAGAAATTCATTGTATGATATATCCTTCAAATAAATAGAATAACTTACAAAGAGGGATGAATAATTTATATATATGTAAACTAAATGTATTAAAATATAATTATTTAAATTATACTACATATTGTAAGCACATTTTTAATTTTTCCCTTTGTAACATATTTACTAATAGATAAACATAGATGGATCAACTTGGTAGAAACTCATCTGAACTTCAAATTATGTTAAATTCTATGAAAAATTAATAGAATATCCAATTGATCACTCTCTTCAACCATTATGGTGTTTCTTGTTTCACAAAAAAATTATTGGCCTAACACTTATTATTTTATAGAATAAAAAATATATTTGCAAAACTATTAATTTATTGGGTAATATCAATTTTTATAAATCAAAACATAAATTTACCACATTTTCAAGAATTACACAAAAATTTAGTGGTCTAAATCTTTCTTAATAAATTTTATTATTTTATAGATTATGAGTTATTAAATCTTGTGCCATTTCATCATCTCTATTAGCACATTTGTGTCTTACAAGGACATATTATTTAACAAAATCACTTCTATATTTATAACATGTATTGATGGTGATTTTAATGTCATCATTTCAATATACATATTTAATATCAATATAATTTTTATATTCACCTTAAATGTGATTAGTGTGAATAAGTGGAATGGATGAATCTATAGGCTTTAAAAATTTCCTTTCTAAAAAATATAGTATATTTTATGCTCAATATCTTCCAAGGTTTCAAATTCATTTACTAAATTAAGATATTTTACTTTTCCATCCAATACCATGTTAACACTGATAATAACAAATCCTCTTCCCATGTATTTTAAAATCAGTGTCCACCTTCTTTGATACACTCTTCCCTCTACAAATTTTGTGCATGTTTAAAACATGTCCACATAATTATCCTCTCCAAATGTAAGAGAAATTGATATTATAGTAAAAAAATAAATATATAAAACTCTATCTAAATAAATACGAGATGAAAAATATATATGTAAATCTTGTCTAAGTATTAATTAAGGATATATGTGTTGCTAGGAATAAATATCTAATTAAAAGTAAGTATAACATGTGAGAAATAAAATATGTGAAAACAAAATATATCCTCTAATGTGTCATTGGTCTCACATTACATGAAAATAATGTGACATTCTCATTACTATAAATGGGAAGCATTATCATTTCTAAAAAGGGGAATAATTGGAATTATCATTATTATGTGGATGTTAGTAAATATATTCATACAGATAAGTCTCTAGATTATCAAACGTAACATAGAATGTTCATTATATATACCATCATTATATTCCACATTAAACACAGCAAATATGGATTCCCTCACTATGCATGAATTATAAATTTTGATTTAAAAAAATGTGTTTGAAGGGGTAATAATAATGGTTGAATTAGCATGAATATTTCAAGAATAGTTCACAATTATACTTTTTATAAAGATTAAAATTTATAATCACTTTATCTTTAATTAAGTAGATTGTTTTGAATTAGAAAATTTTCACATTTTCAAATCAGATAAACTAATATCATGTATTATTCAATTTTTTATATAAAAGTATGTTTCTCTCCTTATTAATACATACATTTTGAAGAGACTAACCACTTCATGTCACTCATATATATATGAATGAATGACCTAAATCCATAATTTTTATTTTATTTTTGTAAACTAGAATATCATATAAATATATGAAAATGTTGTATGAGTTCCACATATAATCATTTAATATAACTAAATAAATTTACACACATTTTTTATGCATGTTGTTGGTGATGTATGATTTTTATGCATTAATATTTTTAAATGAGATCAAATCATTAATGAATTATTGTTACCTTGATTTTTTAATGTGGGTACCATATCCATTTTAAATCCTCTCTTTTGGGTTTCATACAAGTGTAGAGACTCAACCAACAAGGAAGGACATATCCAAAAAAATTGAAGTGAAGCAAATATTTTAAACACCTTTATAAGGAATGCACTCACAAACACTTAAAATAGCACATCAACATTATAATGTGTACATTTTTTTGATATGTATTTGGAATAGACATGTATGTGATAAAAGTTTCTACAATTAATATAACCTTGAACCATATTAATAAGAATATCATCAATTATTAATATGAATTTGAGAAAAAGTAACATATTTCATGATTATTGATAATCATTTCAGACAAATTATAGAGGAAATGAAGGTCAATGGTGTAGATGGTATATAAAACATAAAATAAAAAAATGAAATTATCTAAAAAATCAACAATCTAATACCAACCATGCCCTTAAGCCATCCAAACCTAACAGTATCGTGCTCACATCATCACCATTAAACGGTATGCCATTTTACCAAGAATGAAAATATATGAATGATGCTCTCCAAGGACTACACTATGGAATCCATAATAAAAATAAAAATTACAATTTTGAGGAGTTTTTGCCTTATCCTGTTGACATAAAAATTCTATGAATACCCTTTCCTCTTTACTTCATACCACCCAAGTTTGAAAAATATAATGGAAAAGTGATCTTAGGGAACATGCCAAATAATTTTTCATATTGTTCTAATAAGTTTCATATAGTGACAAATACTTGATAAAATTATTCCCTTGGATCTTAGGACGCCAAGCCTAGGAATGGTTTTTCATATTCCTAAGGGATACATAACAACCTTTGAATATTTATCTAATTTTTTCATAAAACACTTCTCATAAAATGTTTAACATGACCTCAAAATTATGTATTGTTTAATGCCAAAAATGAATGGATAAATATTCTCTTCATTCCTCCAATGATGGATAAGTTAGATAGCATGTTCCCCTAGTTCATCCTTGAAAATCATTTGATCAACATTTTTGTTGTCAACCTCAATCAAGAAATGGAAATTCATCTATAGGTACATTTTGATACTATCTTTTATGAAATCATTAAAAAAGGAGTGTATATTGAAAAATTCCTTTTAGCTAAAGGAGTAGTGAAACATTTTCATAAGAATCATCAAAATCAAACACCATAAAAAAACCCAAGTTATTTGGCAAAAACAAGAATGTTGTTAATGATGGAGTGGCTAATTCAAAACATATCCAAGTCATCCAAA
Organism: Torreya grandis; assembly: GCA_037957365.1. Taxonomy (NCBI): domain Eukaryota; kingdom Viridiplantae; phylum Streptophyta; class Pinopsida; order Cupressales; family Taxaceae; genus Torreya; species Torreya grandis. The sequence continues at coordinate 123,513 of JARHVA010004798.1, read as the reverse complement.
TCACTTCCAACATTACCATTACTAATGGCCATCACAAATAGTAAATCAAAATAAGTCATTACACTGCTCTTGGGGTATTATTGGAAGTTGTCTTCCATAATTGATCACTAAAAATATGATTTTTTTAATTCAAACCAGACCCTTTGGTGAAAGAAGAAAGAAAAAAAAAACCCACATGGTACAAATAGAATGAATATTGTGAGTGTCATAAAATCAAATGGAATTAAACCAACATATGCATGAATTTGAATAATTGTTTCTAGGATCTAATAGATAGCAAAGATATTGAATACAAAGGAACTTCATATACATATAAGAATAAAAAATTGGGGATATACCAAGGCACATTTATAAAACATGATTATCCTCATTCATAACCAAATCAAAGTCAAAATTCCCAAACCAATAATGTCAACTATAAAAAACTTGTCCATTTCTACAATGTAGTTGTTGATCACCTTGAACATATATACAATGATGTGAAAACCATCAAATTCAAATCCCTATATTTTGTTGTCACAACTAGGTGAAAAAAATTCATGTTCTAAATCCATCATTTTCTTACCATTGAAGTAAAATATGACCTTATTAAATAGCTTGAGAAAAATATTACCCAAATCTCCATCCTAGATCTTTTAAAGATATCCGTTGTTCATAAAGGCTTTTAAAAATTCATTCAAGGTTCAAAAGTACCCAAAAACATTCATCCATCCCAATTATAAGCACTTTTTGGACACCTATCTTCAAGTAAAAAACTCATATTTAACCAACATGATATCTCTAATTAGCCCATCACATAATCTCCCCTTATATATCGAGGCCTTCATCACCAAACATAAAGTCAAAAGGGTACCTCTAGACAATGGATCAGATTTTAATCTCTACACTTTGACATTAATCAAACATATTGATTTTTATAAAGTGGTAATGGACCCAAATACCATCACCATAAAAGTGTAAAATAATTCTAAAAGGGAATCAATGGGGACCATATATTTTCCTATCATGGTTGGGATTATCATGCAACAAACCTTACTCAATTTCATTGACCTTGACTTCCCTTTCAACATAATTATTAATTTAAAATTGATATATGCGATGTAATCCATCCCATATACCTTCCATAAATACAGTACATGTTTTCATTTTAGCATGAAAGTAACTATACTTGGTGATCCTTGACCTTTCCAATATTTGAAAATGTTTGAGGGGTGATAATGTAAGACTAATTATTGTCTCATCATCAATATTGAATTTCAAATAGACAAATACATACCACAAAATTTTATAAAAAATTTATTATAAATACATCCAAATGACCTCCCATCTTCATCTAGAAACCCACCTTCTAAATCTCATTTCAAAATCCTTGACAAAGGTTGTGGCTAATAATAAATATAAAATGATTTCCATGTGGGTAAACATTGCATTTATCCTTGAATCTATGGCATATCCAACATGAATAATAATAAATATTAGGAATCCTATCAGTTTGGTGCAACCTATTTTATCAAAGGAAGCCTTCTTATAGATGATAAAATTGAAAGATCTAATGACTTCTATTTATATGATGACAACTTATCCTCTTATTTTCAAAGCAATGAGTATCTTATATGAAACTAAATGTGCAAATTCAAGAACTAAAAATTAAAAGGACTATGAAGAAGCAATATAAGAACCTATGCATATTCATGCATATAAACAATCTCATAAAATCAGATAAACCCTCATAGTGATCAGTATAAGGATGTTAGTGATACTTCCATGAAATCTAAGGAAATTTATTCTGACTTTAAAATAGGTTCCTCTAATAGACTTTATAAATATATTGAGGCGACAAACCTTTTCAATGACACCACTATTCTCACCATTAATCTTAACCTCCAATACCCTAAATATATTGACTAGGACCAACAAGATCACATACCAATTGAATTATATAAAAGTGATGAAGTTATCATAGAATTCATGGTAATTAATTATGGCATCCTACTATGGGATCAAAAAATGGGTTTTGAAATCAACCTAGACATGTCAACATATTTTTAGGGAGAAAGAATAGTTTCATAGTCATAATAAATCTAAAATAAATAAATAATAATAAAATAAAAATTGAAGTCCCTAGTGAAATCCTCTTTCAGATGTTATGAATAAATAAATTCAAAATAAATAAAATAAAGATAATTATATTTGGTCAAAACATTTTTGAGTCGCTAATAGAAGAGGAACTCGACCTTTCCCTTACATCGACATAGTTATAGGATGACTCTAAATCACTTGTTGAGGAAATTATTGATGTCATCATCAAAACATAGGAAAATCATAAGATCATTAAACTTGGAGCTCTTCTCAATCCAAAAGAACAATAAATTCTAGTCATCCTCCTAAAATAACATTCAAAGATTATTTTTGGTCATATGCTAATACTCCCAAATTAGACCCTTCCCTAGTGGCACACCATTTCATTGTACATGCATATGCTAAACCAATAGAATAAAAAACTAATAAAAATACATCCAAAAGTAGTCATTCTCATCAAGGAAGAACTAAAAAATTACTTGGATGTTGATTTTATAGGACTAATGACTACTATTAATGGATATCAAATGTCATTCCTATCAGCCAAAAAATAGAAACTATTTGAGTGTACATAGAATCTAAACTGGTACATGAGATTGTTGGTCCCAATTTCTCTTGTCTCTCAATGTTTACACTTACCACCATGACCACATAATCCCTCTAAAACTTTCACATAATCAAACAAAATACTTAATTTATCATTCATCCCACTTCACCCTCTTTATCAACACTCTCTATTGTATGGGTTATGATGGTACCCTTTTAAGATGCTTAAATTTAGAATACACCAAATTAATGATCAAGGAAGTTCATGATGGAATCTATGGAGCACACACCAATTGCTTGGTCCTAGAAAATTAAATACTTATAATAGGATACTATTGGCCTACCATGGAAAAATATGCTTATTGGTATGTCATAAAATTTATAGCATGTCAGCTGAATGGATACCTCATTCATGTACCTTCTTAAGAATTATAACCAATAATAACTTCATGGCCCTTTACCACTATGGGGATCAATATCATTGAGAATATAAATCCTCATTCCTCTAATGGCCATAAAAACATCATCACAACCACTAAATAATTTACCAAATGGGTATAATCCATCCCCCTTACATAAGTAACTGGGAAATAAATATCCAAGTTCATCCTTAATCACCTCATTTGTCATTAGGGTATCCCTTCATCCATCTTTACTGACAATGGTAAGTCATTAAAAATAAAGTAAAATAATATTGTAACTAATTAAATATCCAACATTAATGGTCCACACCCTATTAGTACCAAGTGAATGGCCAAGTTGAAGCTTCCAATAAAACCCTCACTAAAATACTTAAAAGGACTGTCAATGATGTTGGTCAAAATTGGAATATTTAAATTTATCCTTCCTTATGGGATTAACTTACTAGTATATACACACCCATATGGGAAAAACCTTATTCCCTTTTCTTTGGACCTAAATCCATCTTACCCATTGATATCAAACTACCCTCTGTATACATCCCCTTGCAGAATCTAGTAGATGATGAAGAATACAGAGTTGTGCATATTTATGAAATAGAACTTATTGATTAAAAATGGCTCAATACATTAGACCACTTTAATGTATATTATAAATGGTTATGAAGAAGATAGAATAGGTGCATAAAATCTATAGATTTTGAAATTGGTGACCTTGTCCTTAAAGATAATCAAATAAACACTAATCAAGATTGTGAGAAGAAAGACATGTTTGAGCCTAATTGGTTAAGTCCCCATATTCTCATCACCAAATTTGGGTTAGGATCATAAAATTTTGCCATGAAATATGGATAATATCTTGATGAAACCATAAACATTATTAATCTCAAATGCTTTCATACTTGAAGGTTTTGATGTTTTTAATAAAAAGAAAAAAATAAAAAAAATCAACAAATAAAACCAAAATAAAATAAATAAATAAACAAAAATAAAGACAAAATGATTATCTAAATTTTAAACCCATTCTTATGCTTCCTTGGGTAGGTACCATGATGAAAACCATTTTCTATCATCATGTGTCAAATTGTTCTTTACAAGTACCCTACACTTAGGGGTAGGCTAACTCCATTCCACCCCAAACATCCTAAACCATTCATATAATCATACCATCATACCTATCCTTATCTTTACTTTTGACCTTGAAAAGTAAATGGAATAGGTATTTAAACATGTTTTGGAAATATATTGGTCTATTAGATCTTCTTCAGAGCACACTATAGTAAAACTTTAGAATGGCACATGGTTGATTGGGTCCATGGTTCTTATGTGATGTGGTGTTTGGATATCTATACTGAGCCCTCAACCATTCCATCCACTACCATATCCATTCCCAATGATATAACTAGTTCTCCCCTTATTTTTAGTCTCATTATTGGTAAAAAATATATAAACTTCCAAAATAAAATAACCCAAAAAAAACATTGTTTCTTGTCTTTAATATCCTTAAAATCCTTGTTCAAACTTTAAACAAATAATTATATCTTTATCAGGATATATCTTTCATAATCCAACCCCCTCACATACATCATTTTTTATGGCAAATCAAATCTATCATTATCATTGATCCTAAAACTATTAGTTTTTTAACTTGGTAATGGACAAAACATAATATATTTTTTAGTTTGTGTGTGTTCTTGTTAATTTTTTATGATTATTAAAAATTTTGTGTTTTCATTCTTTTTTTGTCTATGTCAGTCTTACTAAATATTTAAAAATGTCATCAATGTTATCCATATCATTGTGCATCATGTTATATGCCATAGTAAATATAAATTTGCTTAAACATTTGTAATTTAGTGTAAGATTAACAACATTCATCATCATCATCGCATTTCAATTCCTAAACATTCATTCTCACTAAGTATTTATAATTTTATCACCACCTTCTACTTATTCAAACCTTACCCCTCCAATTTCACCCTAATTATTCCAATTAAACCCATATTCTAATTTTGAGATTCTATATATGTATTTCATCTTTATTCCCTCTCAAGGGGGAATCTCCCCACTAACCATGCCACTTGGGAATCCCCTTGCACCCATCTTATTTTATTTATACATTCTTTTAAAAGAGGTTATTATTCCAATCACAATGCTTTTTCAAGGAGGGTAAAATGTAGGCAACCTAATTCCACTACCCTAATCTTGTCACCAATCCATTATTAAATAATCCACCTTAATATCACAAAACATTAACTAACACCACCACATTAATCAGCCAATTACTTCATGACCCTATTTAATCCCAATAACATCCCCCCATGAATAATTAGCTAATTAATCACTATTAATTACTTAATTAACTCCTAAATAATTATATGCACACATAATTAATAAAAATAAATAAATACATAAAATCAATCAAATCCCTGGTCAAATGAAAATCAAACCAACCAACTCCCTCATCAAATGAAAATGAAATCAACCAACGCCCTAATAAAATACAAATAAAACCAACAAAATCCGTCATTAAATGGAAATTAAATCAGTTGACTTATTGATTAAACCTCATCCATACAAACTCAAAATTTCCAAATAATTAAATATTAATCTCAACCATCCATTATCAAATCAAAAAATATATAAATCCACCCTTCATCCTTCATTTTCAAATCTCTTGGCATGATAATGAGCTTAGAAAAAAAATCTAGATAAATATTTATCATCTTGGCAATCAAGTAACCATCCTCCTTAGGTGCATGTTGCTGAAATCTTGCACAAATCCTTACACAACCACAATCCTTTAAGAGGCATAAAGAAATCCAGTCAATGAAGGAGATATTTTCTTGGTAAGTGAAGGTATCTTTATTTCTACTTTATTATCTCAATTTGAGGTTTGTTTTTTGATTTAGAGTATGAATTATCTTAGTTTCAATATTTGTTTCTTTCATAGCTCTATATTTTAGTGCATACATGGGTGATTGAGGAGTCCACCTAGGAATAGGATAAATTATTGAGGTAAACTCCCCCCCACCCCTCATTGTGCTAATACAAAAACATATTACATAGGCACATTTTATTTCTAAATTAGAGACTATTATGAGCAACTAAAAATACCTTATGAGCAATGTATTCTTTTAGTTATTGTAAATCTTTGCAATTTTTTCATCATGATCATGGGATTTAAAGAAAGTGTAAAAGACATTATGTGATTATTTAATATACTAATATAATAAATAACACTTCTTAGTTTCATGTCTTACAGTGTGACATACTTCACAAAACTCTATTTTGATCTTTAGACATATATTCTAGTGATGCTCTTCATGTCCACATTTGATGCACCATATAACCAATCGGTTTCTTCCCTTTCAAAAATGAATTAAAATTATAAATATTTTTTTATAATTATATGAGGTTATTATCCATAATAATTTTTTTTTGACTTTGATCATAGTAGATCTTACCTCAATTATTTTGGTAAACTGATCCTTTTTTATTGCAAACTGGGTCTTGCTTTGCAGGCCTTCCACAAACCAACCAACTTTACCTAGATTTTGAAACTAAAATTTCACCATGTTAATCACATCAAATAACCAATTATCATAGTCCCATATAAATTCTTAAGGTTTTATATTTTATTTCTTTCAAATATTGAATTTTTTGACTAACACATTCTTACATCATGAATTCTTCTATCAATTTTTCCTTAACCTATTGAAACATCGTAGTTACATGATTATTTTTTAAAATTAACTCTAGAGATCAACCAATAAATATATACTATAATTTTTTACTTCTTATTTACATCATCTATCACACCCTTAACCTGTCACTTCATTTCACAGGTTAGTAAATATTACTATGGATCAGTTGACCCATCATATGGTGTCAAAGTAATAAAAGCTCCTATAGGAAATAACATATTTCCTATAATTGTATATATATGACTAGTTTTATTGATGATGATTTGAATGTTGTTTTAAATATTGCTACAACTTTTTTTAGAGTACTAAGAGTCTTGGATTCAATAACTGTATTAACTTCAAATCAACTTCCTTTTTATGCCTACCTAATTTTTATGTGACTTCTTTAAAGTACATCTTAGTTTCAATTGCTGATTTGAATACTTTAGGACTAATATTATCAATTATAAAAATAGACATATGGGATGCATTACCTTGGATTGAATGAACCATACCTAGATTTTCTATCATACCCACTCTTGAACCTAATCTTGGTTCATCATTACTTATTGTAAATACTACTCTTATTCTTCCACATAAAATTGTTACCTCCATAGTGTTGTGACAAACATGTCCCATTTATTTTGAGAAATGGAAACACCAATATCCAATATAATACAATATAAATTTAAATTTTATATCAGAGAAAACTTATGTATGTTATTTTCTAAACATGGGATCAATTTTAAGTTTAATAAGCTTTTGGTCCTTTGGTATTTTCAAATTTTCATTGATAATATATTTTAAATGAACATATTTTAGTTCCTATATGTTATAAAATGTTTTATACTTATTATTTATGAGTAAATAATATTATTTTGGATGAGAAAGAATTTAATTGGTAGGTTGATATAAAAATTATCTCCTGCATTGATGTATTCTTGCAGTCCCACGATTCATTAAACTCCTACAATGAAGTTGTTTGTAGGTATAATTTTTAATTTTTGTGTAGAGATTTTGGGGCTAAATTTACTTTTTGTATGGATCTTTAGGTATTTAACTCCTACACACCCACAATCAATGTAAAATTTTGATGATTATGAGACCTTAAAACTGATCATAGGACACCATATGTCTAATTTGTACACCCATGCTTTCATAGTTTGAAAATGTTGGTAATAATAATTGTATGAAGTTGGAATATCCATCCAAAAAATTCAAACCACTTGTCAAGGATGTAATCCTATAGTATTTTAATCCTATAGTGTACTATCATGGAATCAATAATTATATGATGTGGGATGCCTTGTCTTATCATTTAACACCACATAGCATCAAACATACACACACACACACACACCCATATTTTCCAAATAATAACAAGAATTTTGTGACCTGGGAGGCCTTGTATAAATAAATATATACAAATTATATTATTCATACACCTACATGGTCATATATTTAGGACCTTTCATTTGATACAAGGAAATATTGGTTAGTTCCATGTCTAAGTCATTTAATAAGCATTTTTGATAGACAAATATCACCCTCCCAAATGTCATGATGGAAATCAAGGGTGTATATTCAATGAAATAATGAAAATAAAAAATTTAGATAACCATACCCTATGGGACTATTTGGTCTATGCAATATCAACATATGGATGGTTTAAATTTCATAAAGAAACTTTGAAACTAAATTAAGGGTTTTAAAGATAAAATTAGTAATGAAAAATTGACTAATTTGAATAGGGAAAGAAAATTAGAGTTGATATGCATGTTAAATAAATATAATAACCACAAAATCATATATATATTATAAAATACATAAGATATATATGAAAAAAAATCAAACCCTACATTACTATTGCCAAAGACTGTAAGGGCTTGTGTAATCTGGAAACTTGAGATCTTTAGTCATTGATCAAAGTATCTTGTGGTTCATCAATTTGGTTATGAGGTTCTCTATGCTGATATATGACATATACACCTCTCCTTCAACCTCTATGAACACTTAGGAATTTAAAGACACAACATTCATGCCTAACATATACCAATACAAACATTACAATGAAGTATTCAAAGTGGTGGAAGAGATGAAAATGAGCCTATACAATAGTAGTGTCATCCAAGATGAGATTGACTTCTCAATAGATATACTAAATATCTAATAATCAGAGATCCATAGGGTGGTTATAAAATTGAATGCATTCCCCTATGGAGACTTATTCTATAATCTAATTATGTACTATGAATGTATAAATGATTTAATTCAAGCTGATAATGGGAAATATATATTTTATTCAATCTCAAGTTTGGCCTATAAGAGTAACTACCACCTCCTAGACCCTAACATCCCCTATAGGTGAGACATAATTTTTTAATGGATGGTAACCCATGATTTCATGGATACTTTAAAGGATTGGGATAAGGACTCTGATCACTAGGTAAAGTGTGAGGACATTAAACACTATACCATCAATACATTCAAAGAAGGAGTAAGAGTGGGGATGATACTACCAATTAGATTTTTTGGCATTAGTGACATTGTTCATGTCAAAAAAAATAGATATCATTGTTAAGTATCATAGATGAGAATTAGATCCCTGCACCATGAGGAACTATAACATTCAACTTTGCATAACATGTTCTCTGGGTTATAAAATTGGAAAACTTATACAAGATGTCATACTTGGTAGATTTATGATATGTCATGATCCCCATTAAACACCCTTCATTTCCTCTATGTAACCCTATAATCCTCACATACATTTGGTTTACTCTAAGTTGTACATTTACCAGTTTAGAGCACACATTAAGGACATTTTCAATCACTTCTACCCACCCTTTTAGCTAGTTATCAATGAGATTAAAATGCTTAGGTTATCAGATGAAATGAGGTCATCATTCATGATCATTGGGCATATTGGTATTATCAATACTTTATAGTGATTATATTTTAGGGTGTTCACATATCCCTCTTAAGTTATACTACTATGTTTTATACAAGCTGGTAGAGTAGGAGATATTGTACTAATATGTCCATGGTGTGGAAGACCACTATAAGATTATATGGTAGGAGTCATACCCACACCTTCTTCTCATTATTTACCACAATGAATACAAGAGTTTCACATGAAAATTATCTATTTATGCTCACATATCATCCTTCAACATGCTATAATTTCATGATAATAGGTAGCAAGATCCCATGGAAAAGTCCAAAGACATGTGTAAGCATTTAAGAATCAATATCACTTATAGTCATGAGCCTCATGATGATGATAGTTTATATTTAAACCTAGCAAATGATAATGAGTGATATAAAATTTAAAATCTAAGTCAATTGGAACCCAATAATAGATATAAAAAGTATTATAGGAGAGGCTTGGTGAGCATATTCCACTATATGACACACCTAAAAAGATTAAAGGTTAAAAATAATCATCCCACAAGGTCTCTCTTTAGTTACCTTTTATTATTCATCATTTATTTCTATTTCCAAAGAATAAATTTCTTAGTTAAGGAGACTAGTACCCATTCCTACTATTTATATTAAAATTTACTTCAAGTCTCATTATAGCTCACCTTCAGCTTAGCCATCAATGTCACCTAAGTCCCAAACTCACACTTCTATAGTGCCTTCCTTATACACATTTTCTACCCCAATCAAGCATATGCTTAGTCTGACCACTTTAAATGCTCATAAATATTCTAGTTATTATGTATCCTCTAGTTCCCATGTTTTTAATCCCCCCTCACCCTCTATTTTTACTCCTCGTAACTACCCAATAACTTTCAAGTTCACATAATTTTACACTAGGCATGGCATGATGGCATTGGCTACTCATAATATCCTAGTCATAAATGACACTACCTAGGCATCCGTCCTACTACCCAAAACTACTTTTAGCACTCAACTAATTCCCCAAAAATCCACTCAACCCAATATTTTTTTGGTTACAATCCTTACATTTGGTCCCTTTTCACCCCCTATTGTAACATAAGGTTTTCCAATTCCTAAACTTTCTCCTCTTTCCCCTCAGCAACTTGGTCAAGTAACAATAATGACTACCCCTTGGACCCCAATTTCATACATTATAGTATCCTTAGGATTTAACTTTATTAGATATGTCTCTTCCCTCATGATGATGACCACTTTCCCATGTGTCATTAGACCCACAGTCCATATGACATATGATTAATTTTAAACCTATATGACCAGTTTTGAAATTGCATCTTCTACCCACAAAAATACAAATGCCCCCGTTTCTATAAATTCATATTACATATCTACCCAACATCCTCCTATAGCATTTTCCACTCCATACAAATTATATGTTACACCTTCATTTACAACTATTTTAAGGACCCATGGGCCAACCTAGGGAGGAGGTTGAATAGATGCCATCCATGAAGATAAAATGTAGAACTAGAAATGATTTACATGGGTGGCCCAAAAATCTAAATCAAGTTTGATAATAGAATGGGTAAATTTAATAGGGGCATAACCTCTAGGTTCACATAGGAAGGTAATCCTTGGTTATGATAGATAGAGGAGGACTTATTCTCCTTAAATCAAAATAGAACAAAGATATGAGACGAAAAAATTGTTGAGGACATTATCTTAGTAATGATATCCACCCATGAGATGATATAAATTTTGGTGTAGGAAATGATGATCCAAGTCATAACTTTGGATTCCCAAGTGAGGACCATCATCCTTACAAACCTAATTGGCAAAATAGAGGAGGCCCCATATAATTTGTTCCATGTTTTAATAGAGGTGGTTGAGGCTATTTCAAAGAGTGTGGTGTTTTATCATAAGGCACACGTTTATTTGGATAAAATAATCAATATCAAAAATAAATTGAGGAATATGGTTGTTGTGATCAAGAAGGTAATGTTCCCTCAATTGAAGATCATGCCATTGTTTGAAATCAACTTATATTATACTCTCATAGTGCACATGAGAAATTTACTAGAAGATTAGCTAAGGGAAATCAAGGCAATCATGACCCTATTGTAGGATAATAAATCAAATATACTATCCTATATCAAATAGGTCAACATATCAATATTGTTCACTCATAATGACAAAATCATCATGGTGGATTAATTTTTTGTGCACCTCAAAATATTTAATATAACAATTCAAGAGGAAGGTCATAAAAGATAATAGGGAAGGAAAGCAAATAGTTTTCATTTTAGCTACCCAATCCAAGAAAATTATCAACAAAGTGCTTGTATTCAAAAGCATCCTTAAGACCCCATATAAGAACCATGTAGAGATTTTGACACATGGAAAGGCGTTATTTTGTGACCCATGTATTAATATCCCTAAACTAGAGTAAGACACCAAACTAATTTATAAAGCCTTGACAGAGCAAAAAAATCCAAAAATAGCTGGGTGGCAACCCCACATAATAATTATTAATAGAATGAGAAGGATTTTTGTATAAAAATGGTCTCCCTAGGAAGTTCATTGTGTTTTGTCTTTATGTTCCCACTCTATTGTATCTCTCAGCTTTCTTATGCACACTTATAATTGTAAAAAAAATCAATTATGGCAATGAGTGGGATCTCATTCTATTTTATAATGAGTCTCATATTATGCTCTATATGAGAATCTTTCAAAACATTGTAAAGGTTTTGATTTTAATAGAAATACTCAAGGAAAAAACTTCATTAATTATTAGGGATGTTCATGGACTCTTATTCTTTGTTTTTTATGAAAGCCTTCATCAATTATTAGCATGGAAATGTTATATTTTAATTTATTTTTCTGATTATGGTATTAATTTTTATTATTCATATTAATTTATCAAGGTTGAGTAAATTACTAACCCTACTAGTTTTCTCTCATTGATTATGATAAAACTATTCATTATAGATGTATATGTTGTGCTAATTATTTTTTATAATAGTTCATGTTAAGATGCAATGACAAGAAGATTGTTTCACTTATTAATCTTTCCCTAGACTCCTTGTCATGACTACCCTAGTTTTAGACAAAAACAACTACTGAATCACTGATAAGTCCCAGTCATATTCAGTAGTAGTCTATGTAAGCATCAGTGTCCCCATCAAGCCTAAGAACTCACTTCTCTACTTTACCCTCATTTTTTATGTTTATTTAATTTAATTTCAATTCATATTATAATTCATTTTTAATATCCATCTTATAAAATTTTCAAGGTCTTAAGGTAAAGAAGAGTTTTGAGCACAAGTTCAGTCTCTATATATGGTAGCACTAACATGTTCACCGAGTTATCCCCAGAAAGTTATGTAAGAAAGCCCTAAACTATAAATCATGCCCTAGGTTGGGTCTGAATCCAAAAAATGAGAATGATTCATCACATTTATCCCCTAGGTATGTGTATAAAACATACATAAAGAATAATTGAGAAGCTGTTGCTAGGAGGGCCTATTAAAAAAATCTACAACATATTTGAAGAAAACATTCCTTAGGTTATTTTCTAATTCTAAGCCAGCTTGTATCCCCCTTCATGCATCACTAAACCTAAATTAGACTCAAGTTTAAATTTTTTTCCCACCCCTACAAACATATAATAGACCTAGACCTGATAGAGGTAGCCCAAGATTTTGTAGGATTATACTTAGCTTTCCCATAAACCATAAATTTAATCCCTATAGGATAATGGCTTGGTTATCTAGTTCAACTATCAATCTTATTGGGGATGCTCACAACTTGACCAAAAACCCTGAAAGGTTCCTTCCATAATTCACACCCAATGGGGGATGCACTATTTAAGAGAATTAAACATCTAATAATATGACCTTGATAATATTGAACATTGAACATGAAGATGTATCATGAAGGCTATTCATGTTTACTTTACAAGATGCCATGTATGGTTGGTTTTTTAACCTTCCCTATAAATCCATCACTAGATGGAACCATTTAAATAACATATTCTTCACATAGTTTGGATAAGTCATCAATATGATGTGTTATACAAATAGTTTTCTATCATGAGAAAGGAAACCAATGATCCAATCAAATTTTTTAGCATAATTATATATATATATATATATATATATATATATATATATATATATATATATATATATATATATATATATATATATATATATATATATATATATATATATATATAATGATATGTAAACCCAATGCCTAGTTAACACTTCAAATATATAAAAATGCCCTAGATCCTTGTTAAATAGTTTTCTTATGAATAGATCCTCTTATTTTAGATTTAAAACTAAAATATGATAAGGCCATTAAATTATTCCAACAACTAAACCAACAAGGTCAAATGCTTGTGACCATCTTGAATATCATCATGAACCTACCATCCCTAAACTTGGTTCCAAATGTTAGCTAAAAAATCCCAATGCAAAACCTAGTAATAATCATAAATTAGTTGCCACTAAGGAAATAAACACATAATAATCCCTTGGGATTCCTTGATCAAACTAATGATGAAATAAGAACTTAAACCCATAACTAAGAATTGGTGCTTGTTGTCAATAATTTCCAAGATTCACCTCAATAGTCCACAAAAATTGAACTAGAAGTTATAAAATTGATGGTCAAGAAGTTTAGTAATGACTTCTTAAGTCTCCAATGGAAAGTGAGAAACAATAGTGGCAAAAATCCTAACCAAAAATTATCTTATCATAGGTGTAACATGTATGGAAGCAAAACTAGACAAATTTATAACTTATCCTACTCAATGTTATTCAAGCTTGAAGAAGGTAATCAACTGACATGACTACTTTGAAATACATTTATATCAAGGTCATGACCAATAATGGATTTTATAAACCTACACTAATGGATTTATTATCACACAATGACAAAGGAGAGGTTTATAAGGCCTCTAGTCAAATGCCATTTTGTGATAACCCTAGCTAGGTCATATGATTGTAAATAATAATAAGGAAGCTAATCTACTAAATAACATGCAAAATAATCTATTAAATAAATATGCAAGTCAATCTAGTGCTCACTAAATATTGTGGCACAAATTTTAAAGATAATAAACATGAAAATACAATTCTATCTAATATAACATAGAAATGATCTAAGAAATGAGAGATATAAATCAATCCATTAGTTTTAAAACATCTACTTATCAAAATATGAAGGGCTAAGAATATAATTACCATGTTGAAGTGAACCCATCATGCCTCAATCTGTCCCTTGGCCAACTATTTTTCAAGAGGTTATTGTGGACTTGTATGTATCACAAGAACAAATCATCTCTAGGTTATAAGAATTATCCTATGCATCCAAGACCTCCATAGGACAAGTGCTACTTCTCCAAGGAAAAAACATAAGAAATGAAACCTCCCATTGATTTTATAAATATATTTGTGAGTAGTAATGATACGTAATTGAATTATCCTCTCTTTAGAAATAAAATTAAGGGGTATATATAGCCATGGATTTACCCTAAACCCTCCCAATAATTTCACAAATATAGTCGACTTGATCAAATTTATTAAATAGGAAATAGAGTCATTAGGTCTCAAACTATGTCAGATTGGGTCAATAGAATTTTGTAATGTGTTTTAAACATAAAATGGGGTTGACATGGTCGATGTAGTAGGAAAAGTGATAAAAAGAGGTTTTTAGTTAGGTAGGAGCTATTTTGGGAGGTGAGCTACTTAAGAAAGTGTATAATCATGGTTTAAATGCTTAGGGAATCATATAAGAGTAAATTTTATTGTTTTTATGTGGTGGTATAGGGTAAAACAATATTTTGAAGCATTAAATGTCTACCAACCCCTTTCTTGGTGCACTATTTAAGGTGTGCACTTAGAGAGATCAAGATTCGATAGGTTACTACAAGAGAGAAAGCATCTGTAATTGATCAATTTTAAAAATATTACGTATATACATAACCTTATCTATAATTTTCCTAACAATAACTCAAATACTTCACTTTACCCAATTGGTGTAGGGTGCATAACACAACCCAACATTAGCTAAACTGTATTGAATTTTGTAATGCCTTCAATATCATATAAAATGACATTGAAGTGTATGATGTAGTTATAAACCACCATGAAATAACCAATGCATATGAATCTCTAAGCACATCTATATCTCCAAGTAATACTATAGTGCTTGAAACCTTTGACTTCCCAAGTCAAGAGGATAATGAGTTAGAAGAGGTTACGAATGAGATCAACTTATTGTTGGAACAATTAATGATTAAATGGTATAAATTCCATTAATACATTAATACACATCAGTAAATAAATAAATAATAATAAATTTTATTATTTCCGTTATGTGATTTAAATTACATGTAAATAAATAATAAAATAATATGTTATGAAAACTTACAGTTGGGTGGGTGGATGAACCCATTGGTTAAAATGGTTCACTTTGAATTTAAGTGATTTTAGATGGTAAAATCATAATTTGAATTCAAAATTATGTAGAGGATTTACAAACCTATCACTAATATATGAACACATGTAAAACAACTTACCTTTTCCCAAAACCCATACCTAGCTCTAAATCATCTTTGATCTTTTTGATTTGAAGTCTCTATGTTCTCTCTCTTGATTATTCCATAGATGTTTGTCAACTTTGGGAAATTTTGAAAATATTTGTTTTGAGTAATATTTTCCTTTCAGTTGATTTTAATTCACCTCTCAACCTTTATTCATCTCATCTCAACCTTCTTGTAACTTCTCTTTGACTCTATTTTGACAACCTTATTAGTCTCTCTTAATCTTACTTTTCTAGGTTTATGCCAATGGAAATTTAGTTTCACAAGACATTTAGGTTACAAATATTCTTTAGGGTGTCTTTAATCCACTTTTTAACTGATTTAAATCTATTTTTATCTCCTATGGATCTCATGCATCTTCAAATCATATACCTTTCAATGTGGATTGTCTCATTTTTTACATAGACTGTCCACTAGCCTTTTTCTTGACATTTACTTCTTATACAAAAAAATATCACCTCACCTTGGGAAAATAAAACACTTTTTAAATACCCTATTTCTTATAATAGTTACACACCAATTTTTATGCTCTCACTCAATTCAAAATTCATCTTTTCATTCACTATTAAGATTTAGATTAGCCCTATTAGGTCTCTGTCACTCTTTTGTGTACACAGTCTTCAATATCCATAATTATCTATATGGGTTAGACTTAAAATATCCAAAATCACTTTATCCAAATTATATCCTCAATAAATACCAATTTTTTTAATGGTTTAATCTCTTATTATTCACATTTTCTCTTTAATCCCCTAGAAATTGGGTTTGCACAGTGAAAAGAACCTGAGAGGGAACAATTTGAGTTTGTGACTAGTCAAATGACTTTAAATAACCCCAAATGGTTTATCAAGGCCTGATCAAGGTTTATACACCATTTTATATCATTGGATTTTCTCCATAAGGCCTCTACTCCTAATAAACATCTTGATCAATTCTCTACTGTGTATGTAGACATAATCTACAAAGTCAAAGAGGAAATATCTAAGGGTTTACCAAGTTATTTATAATGTTTTTAAAGCCTTAACACAACCAATTACTCATATTTAAAATACTTTATGTATCTTAGGATGAGTCTATAAGTCCTTTCTTACAGTGCTCTGTCTATTGACTGTGAGAGTATAAAGTTATAACTACAAGTATGAGTTGATTTCTCCTTTCTCAAACAAAGAAACATTCCAAGAAAATGTATGCAAAAATTCAATAAATTTTAAGAGTATATTACCAAGGTTTGATGATAATAAAATTCACATTACCTTTGTTCTTTATTCACACACAATGTTCTTAGTCTCCCTTTAAACATTGAAAATAAAACCCTTAAGTTCTGTGGGATTGACCTCACATGAGAATATTATAAATCCACCAATTTAATTATTAAATCACCATTAAGATACACACATACACACACACACACACACAAATATATATATATATATATATATATATAATCTTAAAAATATAATAAACTTATGAAAACATCATAGTCTAACTCCTTTCTCCAATACTTGTTACACAATCATTTCCAATAGGATATACAGAGTATGAACATAGTATTAACACACTAAACCCTTAAACAGGGTCTATAAATAATTTTAAAAAAAAATTCCCAACCTTCATTAGCATTTATTCAACTTGAAAATCTCACAAGATAGTATTAAAGCAAATAAAAAAAATGTTCCTTTTTTTTTACTCAGTTCTACACAGTCTTGCCATTATAAATGCAAAGTACAGGGTTTGTAACTTCATTTCAAGAACATAAAGTATTTTTCATTTAATTCTTGGGGTTAAATACATTTAATACATTCTAATCCAAATCCCCTCAAACCACACCTAAAATACTCATCACACACAACAATATATATATGTATAGGCAAGTTGGAAACTATAACTACCTTCCCAATGAATTCTTGACCTCTCTTGAAAATTATTAATTAAAAACTAATTACACCTAACACACCTTTGTAAAAATAATAAATATGTGAATTAAACCTATTTATAACACATTAAACACTTATTCCCTAGTCTAATTGATTTGATATGTTCAAAATCTGACACAAACCCATTATTAGAATTAAAATATTTGAATTCTAGTTTTGGCAAGAAATTCCTTTCTAAGCCACAATTCAAAATTTGAGAAATCCAGAGACTCCTAACTTGAAAAACACAACTGATATGACTTATAACCACTATAAAAACTTAAAATGAAGGCCTTTTGAATATGCCCCTACATCATACTACCAAGGGGCAAAGAAAACTTTCCCTAAAATTTATTACAAATATTTGCATTATGTGCTTTAGTTACTCTCTTGTTGACATTAGATCATCTTTGCATTGCTTCCTAGATCCCAACCAAATTCACTTATATGTGTACATTCTCTCTTTATCCACACTTGTATCTTCTCTTGCCTCTTTCTATCTTCCTCCATGTTATACCTTCAAGATATAATAAATCATTAAAAAAATCATGGTTCTCCTCATGATCTTGAGGAATTTTCCAATTCTCCCATTTGATTACTTATTTTTCTTTCTCTCAAGCACCTTCAATTTCGTTATTTTTTGCATCCTTCTTCTTTTCATCAATTATCAATGCATCTTATTCCTTTCTTTGTATGATTTATCCTCCATCTTCAATGTGTTATTCAATCTCAACAACTATAATCTTCATCATATGGAGTGTCTCTTTGTACTTAAATTATTCTTTCCTTCATTAATACCCTTATCTTGGAAATCATTTATGCATTCCATAGGTCTATGTTCTCCTTGGTCACTTAACCATTTCTCTATACATTTTATGAGGATCAAAACCATATTCTCTCTTTAAATATTCACACAAACTTAAATATTCCTCATACCTTTCCTTGTGATAATACCCCAATTCTTCTTTTCCTTCATTTGCATCTTATTGATTGAGGATCCCTTCATGCTTCACATCACCTTGCTTCTTATATGACTTACTCATTTATTATTCTTCCACTATCATGACTCCATCTTGAGTCTCTCCTTCATCTTGGTGTCTCTTACACACTACGTGTTCAGATGCTTCTTTATCATGTTGCTTGAGCCTATGCATTAACCCAAATATATCATTCTCTTTCATACTTTCATCCACACATGTCAAAGCAACATTATATTTTGAAACATGAGGCTTGATTTCCTCCTTTTCCTTTATCTTTTGCTGCTTGCTCAACACTTTCAACTATCTCTTCACTTTGCCAATCTCTTCTTGTCTTTTCCTCTTCTTTGTGATGTATTTGATAGGAAATTTTACTCTTGTGCTAATGATACCTAAAAAATTAGTTTGAAGTTCATGTAAATCTTGCTCTAACTTTTCTAAAATTACATTTAACTTGGTAATCTCACTCATATCCACTTCTTTTTTCTCCTTGTGGATATTTACTTGCTTAAAGCCCTTCATCTTCCTTGCATTTCTCTCACTCTTCTCATTCTCTCTCTAGGTCTCTCTCGTGGACATATCTCTCCTCTTGATAAGTCTCCTCACTTTCATTCTATACCATTCACTTGGTCTCTCTCACTATCTTCAAGCTCTTCTTGAACTTCTCTATCTTGTGAGCTCTCATTAACTCTCTTTCTTTCTTTTCAAGCCTCTAGGCTAAGGGCTTTATCATAAATTTATTACCTATATACATCTCTCTCTTTTATACCTAAAATATTGTTATAAAACTCACTAAAACATCTCAAATCAACCTTTCTAACAATGTATCAAACATTGTTCATCACCTACTCAATCACAAACTGAAATAAAAATAAATATGTACATTTGATTCATGCATACCTTCTTCATCTTCTTCCCAATAACCTCTTCACTCTGATACCAAATGATTTAGAGGAATTAAAAACTTGTCACTAATATATGAACACATGTACAAAAAGTTACATCTACCCAAAACTCATACTTGGCTCAAAATAATCTTTGATCTTTCTAACTTGAAGTCTCTATGTTCTCTCTCTTGCTTATTCCTTAGATGTTTGTCAACTTTGGAAAAGTTTGAAAATATTTTTTTTGAGTAATATTATACTTTTAGGTGCTTTAAATTCACCTCTCAACCCTTATTCATCTCATTTAAACCTTCTTTCAACTTATCTTTAACTCTGTTTTGACAACCTTATTAGTCTCTCTTAATCTTACTTTTCTAGGCTTATGCCAATGGAAATTTAGCTTCACAAGACATTTATATTAAAAATATTATTTAGGGTGTCTTTAATCCACTTGTTAATTGGGTTCAATTTCCTTTTATCTCCTATGGAACTCACCCAAATTCAAAGTATATAACTTTCAATGTGGACTGTCTCTTTCTTGTTTACATAGATTGTTTATCAACCTTTTTCTTGACATTTCCTTCTTGTACAGAAAAATACCACCTCACCTTGGGAAAATAAAAGAATTTTTTAATACCATATATATTTTAATATTTAATCTCTAATTTTCATGCTCTCACTCAATGTAAAAGTCATCTTTTCATTCAATAATAAGTATTCAAATTAGCCCTATTAGGTCTCTGTCACCCTTTTGTGCACATAATATTTAACATTTGTATGGGTTAGACTTAAATCTATAAAATCACTTTATCCAAATTATCCCTCATTTAATACCAATTTTTATATTTTTTTGACTATTGTATCTCTTACTATTCATGTTTTTTCTTTAAAACCCTAGAAATAGGGTTTGCATAGTCAAGACACCTCAAGAGGGAACAAACTAAGTTTGTGACTAGACAAATGAATTTAAATCACCCTAAATGGTTTTTTAAGGATTTTTCAAGGTTTATAAACCTTCTTATATCATTGGTTTTTCTCCATAAGGCCTCTATTTGTGATAAATATCTTGATCAATTCTTTGTTTTGTATGCAAACACAGTCTATAAAGTCAGAGAGGAAATAACCTAGGGTTTAATATACATAAGGGTTTCCAAATTTATTTATAACCTTTGTTAATCCTTAAAACAACCACGTAACCCTATTTCAAACACTTTTTGTATCCCAAGATTCATCTACAAGTCCTTTCTTATAGTGCTCTATCTATAGGCTATGAGAGTATAAAGTTACAACCACAAGTATGAGTTGATTTCTCCTTTCTCAAAAACAAAAACATTCCAAGAAAATGTATATAAAATTTAAATAAATTTTAAGAGTATCTTACCAAGGTTTGATGGTAATAAAATTCACATTACTTTTATTATTTTTTCAAACACAACATTCTTAGCCTTCCTTAAAACATAGAAAATAAAATCCTTAAGGTCTGTGGGACTGACCTCTCATGAGAATATTGGAAATCCACCAAGTTAATGCTTGAATCACCATTAATAAAAAAATAGATATACAATATTCCAAATACAAGAAACTTATGAAAACATCATAGTCTAACTCTTTTCTCTAATACTTGTTACATAATCATTTCCAATATGATATATAGAGTACAAACATAGTATTAACACATTAAACCCTTACACAGGGTCTATAAAAAATATCAAAAACATTTCCCAACCTTCATTAGCATTTATTCAACTTGAAAATATCACCAAGGTTAATTTTAGTGGGATATATTAAAAAATACTTGTAGGTTCCTAAATGAATTGGATTATGAATGGTGGTGAATCAGTTTAGAAGGTGATTAATTATTTAGGTAAATCAAGTGATGGAGTGGGCAAATTAATACTTTATGAATTAAAAACTTAACTAAATGTAAATATTATTACATATTTGGATTCATCTCAAACATCATTTAATTTTTTAAAAAATAATTATAATTTGACTTTGTATGCAAAAATTATGACCTCTAAAAGTTTACTAGTTGATAGTGTACTTACTGATAAACATCTGCATAATGCCGATGACCATCCACATGGTGCCGATGTCCATATACATGGTTTTGATGGCTATCCGAAACATGTGTATAACTATCATTAGGTTCCAATAGCTATTCTCATCATCTAAATAGTCATTGACATCATGTGGACATCTATCAACATCATGAGGATGTCCGTCGATAAGTGTACTATTAACTAGTCAAATTTTGGAGGCCATAACTTTTACATATAGATTTAGATTGTGATGATTTTTTTAAATTGAATATATTTTTGATAGGAATCTAAAGATGTAATAATATTTATGTTTTGACTATTTTTTTATGTCATTTTAAGTTGTAGATGATCATCTATATATGTCGACGGGCATCTACATATGTCGGTGTCCATCTACATATCTTCATATGCTGATGGCCATCTACATATGCCAATGGCCATCTGAATATGCTGATGGACATACACATATGAATATATATAGATGAAAACTAACATATGTAGATGACCATCGACATATGCAAATGATCATTTGCATGTATGATGTAAGGCAAATGTATATAGATTGCCTTTCGAAGTACTAGTAATTTTTTATATGAATGAACTTATTTTAAATAGTAGGTGATTTGACCGTAAAATTAACTTGCACCCAAAAAATTTAGGTGATTCCAGGATCTTCAATACCCTAAAAAATCACCAAATGTAAATTTATAAAATTGGAATATTCATGAATTAACTAAGATTCACCACTAAAATTTTCCTTGAATCTCACAAGACATTACTAAAGTAAATAAAAAATTGTTCCCTTTTCTGTCACTCAGTCATGCCCAGTCATGCCATTGTAAATTCAAAGTACAAGGTATGCAACTTCATTTCAAGAACAAAATGGATTTTTTGTTTAATTCTTGGACTTTAATACATTTCATCCCTTCAAATCCAAATCCCCTCCAACCACCCCTAAAAGACTCTTCACACACAATAATATATATTTGGAATATTCATGAATTAACTAAGATTCACCACTTAAATTTTCCTTGAATCTCACAAGACATTACTAAAGTAAATAAAAAATTGTTCCCTTTTCTGTCACTCAATCATGCCCAGTCATGCCATTATAAATTCAAAGTACAAGGTATGCAACTTCATTTCAAGAACAAAAAGGATTTTTTATTTAATTCTTGGACTTTAATACATTTCATCCCTTCAAATCCAAATCCCCTCTAACCACCCCTAAAAGACTCTTCACACATAATAATATATGTTTGGAATATTCATGAATTAACTAAGATTCACCACTAAAATTTTCCTTGAATCTCACAAGACATTACTAAAGTAAATAAAAAATTGTTCCCTTTTCTGTCACTCAGTCATGCCATTGTAAATTCAAAGTACAAGGTATGCAACTTCATTTCAAGAACAAAAATTATTTTTTGTTTCATTCTTGGACTTTAATACATTTCATCCCTTCAAATCCAAATCCCCTCCAACCACCCCTAAAAGACTCTTCACACACAATAATATATACATGTATAAGCAAGTTAAAATTTATAACTACCTTCCTAATGAATTCTTGACCTCTCTTGACAACATTGTCAAGTAAAAACTAACTACACCTAACACACCTTTTAAAAAGATTAACAATGTGACTTAACCCTATTTATAACCTATTAAACACTTAATCCCTATTTTACTTTCTTTGATATGTTCAAAATCCCACACAAGCCCATTATTATAATTCAAATATTTGAATTCTAGTTTTCATGAGAAAATCCTTTCTAAGACATAATTCAATATTTGAAAACCCCTAAGACTCCTAACTTGGATAACACAACCTATATGATTTATAACCACTATAACAACTTAAAATGGAGGCCTTTTGAAGATGTCTCTGCATCACAAACCAACACATAATCTTATGAGTATTTAAAATCTTATTCAAACATTTGGTTCTATGAATAGATTTTGAGAAAAAGTGAGGAGAGGAAAGTTATTTTTAATATTGATTAAATAATTTCTATTATATGAATAATAAATTGGGTTTTTACCTCTTTGTGAGGTTCTCCCACTCGCATTTGGTGTTGTGTATCTATGTTTTTGTCACCACTTTACATATCTATATCCATTCGATTTTGTATAATTATATCTCAACATAATCTTAGAGAAAGATGATATGTGTTGTTAGAAATACCAGTTGTTTGATTTGTTTTGCAGCATCCAGATCCCTATTCAAGCATTTTTTTCCATTTAAAATAAGACTTGTATGGTTGGTGTGTGGCCATAGGAAGTAAAAATCTTGGGTAAAATTTTGTTTGCCATAATAGACCCTAAAAACAATATAATTTACATTATAATCTACATATTTTTCAATCCAAGCATCAAAGCAAAAAACTACAAACAAATTTAAATTTAAAGTTTGCCTGGGGCATCCTTGTATGGCATAAAGGAATAAAAAAATATTTACAATGTGTGGACCCTACGAAAGTTTAAATATCTATGTTTTAGATCAAACAAACACTCAAACCTTTAATCCAAATCAACTAGTAAATAAAATTAGAGTTCAAATTCAACTCATATTGTGATGGCCTAACTTGATATAGCCTCTATGGTGGAAAAACTAGTGTAAAATTTGTTGTATTACTTCTACACCATAGTTATTAGTTTCAATAGGTGAATCATTAGTTTTTTCCTATTAAAATCCTCTTGGAATCACTGAAACTATATTTTAGTAAATTCTCATCATTATGGGCCTACTTGTACAACATCATGTAGCTTTAGAGGTTGAGAAAAAATCATTACATTGTCTCTACAACTTAAAACTAATTTTATGTAGTGAAATATTTAATGTTTGGCTTGTAAAAATATCATTCAGAATCTATAAGGCATCAAAATCTAACTTTGTGATTTTTTTTCTCCACATGGGTGTGCTGATATGGTGTATGTGGGTTGAAACACCATAAAAATTAATTTTAGGCAAAAAAATAAGTCTAGCTATGTTTGTCTACATCAAGAGATTTTTTTAAGGTTATACAAAAAAAATTAGTGTTTGAATTGGCTTATTGAAGCCTCCAATAGTGCTCTTGAGCTCCTCCTGTGCCATGCTTGAGTAATGGAATTCTATTATGATTAGTATGATGTTTAAAATTTTATTTATTAGATAATATTTTTATTAAATCAAGAAATTACACATAACTAACTCTTGGGACCCACTTTCCAACTTGGACTTTAACCCAAAAAGAAAAACCCTGAAATATTTTTTTACATGCACATTAAAATGTAATTTTTTTAATTTAAAAAAATAATTAAACACACTTTATATAATGTAGTTTACATGTAAGGACTCATAAATTGACAAATGGTAGTTGGTTAGTGTAATTTGGGAAGGCACTTATAAAGTTGAGGTCATAGTTTAAAAACACACTAACACCCTTCTTTTTTTTTTATCAAAACTTAAATTGGTCAAATTTATTTTTTATAACCAATTATTTTTTTATTTTTACCTTCTAAAGATTTTTTGTGACATTTAAAACCTTTTGCGACACTTAACACTTTTTACAACTTTTAGTCTAGTTATTCTTTTGTACGAAGGTTGTCTTGTGAGTAGTCAATCTCTAACTTTTTACATGTTCTAGACACATTGGAATGATCCATTTTATGATTTAAATATTATTTATATGTGTTTTCAATAATCATATTGAAAATAGTTTTTACATTGTTTATTTTGTGACACTTGATTTAGTTGTATTTTTTTAATTATTTTTCAAACAATTGATTATTATTGTTTAAACACTAGAATATATATTTTATTACAAAAATAAAGTATAAAACCCCATTAATTTTTTATTTTTAACCCTTTTTAATGCCATGAATAAAATAAAAACTAGTAAGTGTCAGAATTTTAAGGGAAGTTATGACTCCTTCACATTTTGTGTTAAATAAGTCACAAATGTTAAATGGATATAACTATAAAATTTGAAATACACACACACACACACACACACATATAATTTGAATTATGGTTTAGAAAATGTGTGATATTGTTGTCAAGACTAAAAAAACCTTATCAAGGAGACATGTCTCAACTAAACTTACCAATGCATTTCAACTAAAATCTCAAGAATCTATATTGATAATTTTGAAGAGTGTAAAGAATGAATTCGTACTCCATATCAACAATCAAAATACACCTAGTGATACCTATAAACTCCATAAATCTATGCACAAGATAATTTATCTCTCAAAAATCATTAAACTTATATTTGAACTACTTAATACTCCCATCAAAGGTGATAAAAAATAGTTAATTTGTTATCTCCTTTGGTGGGAGTATTGTTCGAATATAATTTTAATGATTTTTGAAGATATTTTCTTGAAAAAATTATAAACATTAAATCTTAGTTAGATGGATGCAATTATAATTTAAATCAAGATCATATTTTATATTTCATTATTTAGTTAAATATTCATTAGGAATTTCACAATTCCATTTATATTCTTAATTCTAAATACCAAATAGAACAAGACATCCCTATTCTCACTACCCTTTCATCTCTTCTTATTAAATAATAACAAGTGATGTCAAATTTTGATTCTAAAGAGAAAGCCACTCAATCACTTATCATGATTAATAGTGTTCTTGAAAACATTGGAAACCAAAATAAATACCTAAACCTATTAATAGAAAAAATAGGAACAATTAATCTGGTAATAAGGATCATAAAGTCAATTTTAAAATAAATTACAATCTGTGTGGTAAATTTAGACACAAAAGAGAAGACTATACAAATATAAGAATAGATCTAATAATAAAACCTCTAAAAATAAAAAAGGAAAAAATATTTCTAATTAGAATCAATATAAAAATTAAAATAAATCAAAACAACAATCAAGAATAAAATTTTAACACTATTGCATTGTATGTTGCCTTATTTGATTATAATGAAAGTGAATGGATTTTAGATAGTGGTGCATCACATTGCATCACATCACATCACGTCACATGTTTATAAAATATTTCATTTCACACTAAATATATTTCTTAAAGGATTTATTTAGGTGATAATTCATTTCTAGAAGTTAGTAAACAAGGAAAAGTTAAATTCTTAAATGTAGTCATAAATGATGTTTTCTATGTTTCTAAACTTAAGATAATTTTGTTATCTTATTATCAAATTTAAAATGATAATTTCATAATAAATTTTATTAAGGATAAATGGTCTATTAATAATTATTTTGGTTATTTAATTCCTAAAAGAATTCAACATAATGGTTTATACATATTTTTTTGCTTTTTTGTGTGTTTTATTTCATTGCAAAGTAGAAATGAATCTCAATTATGGCATGAAATATATTTCATATTAATTTTATATGATATTTCTCATAATGATATTATGTTTGGTATCCCTACTATTTATTATCATCATGAAACTTGTGAGGGTTGCTTACGTGGTAAGTAATACACAACCTTTTCACAAAAAATCATGATGCTAACTCCTCTAATCCTTAGAACTTATTCATAGTGATGTTAGAGGACCTCTAGAAGTATTTTCTATTAGTGAATTTTTATATGTTTTTACTTTCATTGAAGATTAAACTAGGATGATATGGTCTTATTAAATTTAAAATAAATTTTAAGTGGTATCTAAAATCAAATAATTTAAAGCTTTAGTTAAAAATTCTTCTACTTTTATATTAAAAGATTAAGAATTGATAGTGGAGGTAAATAAGATAGTAAATAGTTTGTTTAATTTTTACATTAATTATGATATATAAATAGATTTAAAAACTCCATATTATTCCCCCTAGTAAAAACTAATCCATCCTTGAAATGGATAGAACAATGTTGCATGTTGAAAACATTCCTAAAATCTTGTGGGATGAAGCATGACTATTGTTGTACAAATTTTAAATAGATTCCATATTAAATAATTGCATCTTTATATAACTTTATACTTGTGTTCTAATAAGAAACTAAGTATTGCTCACCTTAAGATATTTGGTAGTCATGTTTCCATCTTTATTTCTAAATAAAAAAGAAAGAAACTTGATCCTACCTCCTATTCTTACATTTTTATAGGTTATAGAGGAAAAAATAAAGTATTGAGAGTTTATGATCTATCTAAATAATAAATCATTGAGAATAGGAATGTCTAAATCCTTGAGAAATATTTTAGTGAGATTTTTGTGGAATTGAATCTTATATTAATCCTTATGAAGAAAAAAATGACCTAGAGGAAGTTGATCCATTTTTGGTAAAAATATATTTTGAGTAACCTTCTCTATTTTGTGTTCAAACTAAAAGACGTAAATGGGTTGAATCCCTAATTTAGTCATCTAATCTTGATAATCTTAATAAAATAATTAGGATTCAACATACCTATTCTTCTTTGATGACTATGTATGAATGTGAACCTAAATATTTTGAGGAATATATTCAAGATGATAGATGGAAAGTTGTTATGTAAGATGAATATAAATCCTTGATTAAAAACCAAACTTGAGATCTTATTGTGCCTCTACCTAAAAGACATATTGTTAGTTATAGATGGCTTTACAAAATAAAATATAATTCAATTGATAAAATTGATAAAATCAAAGATAAATTAATTTCTTGTGGTTTTATTCAAAAACCTAGGATTGACTATGTTGAAACATTTAATGCTATAACAAAAATGAATACTGTTAGATGATAAATTTCCCTTACAGTATAAAAGATTTGGATTATGCACCAAATATATGTCAAAAATGTCTTCCTAAATGGTGGTCTAGAAGAATAAATCAACATGACTTGGCCTAAATATTTTGTTAAACCTAAAAAATAAAATTGTATTTGTAAGTTAAATAAAGCTATTTATGGTTTAAAACAAGATCCTTAAGCAATGCATTCTAAAAGGAGTAGTTATTTTAAATAATTATATTTCTCTAACTGCTAAACTAATAATGATCTCTTTAAAAAAATTTAAAATAGTCATTTTATATTAAATATATTATATTTTAATGATATTATTACTAGCAATCAAATGAGTTTAATTTTTAACTTAAATATAAAGATAAACTAAATCAATATTTTATAAATGATTGATCTAGGCATTCTTCATCATTATCTAAGAATGATTGTATTTTAAGAAAAGAATTCAATTGTTGTATCTCAATCTTAGTATGAACATAACTTTTTTGTTAAATTTAATATGCTTGATTGTAAGCCTGCATTTACCCCTATTGAACTTAGCAATAAGCTTGAATCAAAACCTTCTTGTGACAAAGCTAATCCCACTATATATAGATAGGTAGTTGGTATTTTGATTTATCTGATTATTTCTAGGCCATATATTTTATTTGTTTTAGGTGTTGTTTCTAAATTTACATAGGATCCATATTTGGATCATTAGAAATTAGCAAAATGGATACTTTAGTATATCAAAGGATCAATAAATTTTAATTTATATTATTCTTCCATTGATAATGCTAATTTATATATTTATTGTGATGTTGACCATTTGGTGATATTATATATCTCAAATCTAATTCTATATATGTCTTTAATTTTGGTATAGGTGCTATCACTTTAAGTAGTAAAAATAAACATATTACTTCTATCTCTTCCATAGATGTTGTGTATAAATGTTATGGAAGTTTTTAAAGAATCCATGTGGTTATGAAGGTTATTATAAGAACTCAATTTGGATGTTTTTAAAAATAACACCCTTTATAATAATTAAAGTTGTGTATATATAGTGAAAAATTTAGTACAACACCCTAGAACTTAACATATTGAAGTTCATTTGCATTTTATCTAAGAGAAAGTCATTAATAGTGATATTGATCTCTAGTTTTATCCTACAGATGAACAAGTGATATATATATATATATATATATATATATATATATATATATATATATATATATATCACTTGGTGTTATCAAGTTTTTCAATATTTTTAAAACATTGGGTCTCTCAAAAAATTTATTTAGGGGGAGTGTGCATGACAATTTTGCTTCCTAATGGCCATGTGTTTCTTTCTTCTTCTCTATACTTCTTATCAATTTGTAAAAGAATTGTAATAAGTCACTTTATATGATTTTGGTAAACATCACCATATATGAGTTTATAGTGTAACCAATACTTAAAATCATATCTTGAAATGGAGGTCCTTATGTTATCAAAGGTTAAAAAATACTTGGTTGATTATTCACAAGAAACTGTGAGATATAGTCTTGTAATCGTGCTAACATAAAATTACTCTAAGTAGTTTATGGATTATAATTTATTTTGTTTCAAAATGTGATATTAACATAAATAAGGTTTTTAAATCCTTAAAATATTACATGCATCCTAAACTCATCATAGATGGTTTATAGAGTATAATTTCTTTTGTATAAAGGTGGCTATAACATGTATCAAAAATTAAAATTAAAGAGAAATTTTGGAACAATTAATTATTAGGTGGTATAAATGCCATTAATAAATTAAAAAAATTAGTAAATAAATAACTAATAATATATTTTATTATTTGCATTATGTGATTAAAATTAAACATAAATAAATAATAAAATATATGTTATGAAAAATTACCATTGGGTGGGAGGTTGAACCCATTGGTTACAATGATTCACTCTACTTATAAATGATTTTACATGGTAAAATCATAACTTAAAATCAACCTAACACATAATATTTCAATTATTTAAAAGCTTATTCAAACATTTGGTCCTGTGAAGAGATTGTGAGAAGAAATTAGGAGAGGAAAGTTATTTGTATTGGGTAATTTTTTTATCTTATATAAATAATCAATGTGGGTTTTTTCCTCTATGATGTTTTCCCACTCACATTTGGTGTAGTGTATCTATTTCTTTCTCACTAGTTTACATATCTAGATACATTCAATTTTGTATACTTATATTTCAACATTCATGCGTTGAGGGGTAAGACATAATATAATACCCTTGTAACATCCACCCCTCCTAATAATAGAGATATTCCCCATGAACTAAAATAAAAAAATGACCCCTAACCCCAAAAATGTGGTGACTAATGGCCTACTAGAAAACTATTACTGACCCTTGGTAGAAGTGGTTACAACATATTAGAAGACATGAATAAGATCAAAGTGAATATTACATTCCATGAGCTAGACCAAATCATGGAAAAATGTGACCTCCTCCTGAAATCACTAAACTATAAACCAACCCAAACCAAGAATAAGGAAAAATGCACTAATATAGTAATGTAAAAAAATAAGGCCAAAGTACCTCCTTCTGTCCTCATGGTTAGGATATTTGGGAAGAATTTTTACAATTTTTTGGTTGATTCAAGAGTGTCAGCTAATAAAATGTTGACAAAGTATGTAGGAAACTAGCCTTGACCCCAATTAAGTAAAACAAGCTCATTGTTCAATTTTAAAAATCTGAGGTATGGTATTAGGAGAGTTTTTAAGTATTCACATGTATCTATCATCATAACCTAGGGTCCAATAATTCATAGGCATCCAAGTAAATAGATTCTATAATCATATGGGATGTTTTTGAGTCAATATTGGTCCAAAAATCTAAATGGATACATGGCCACAAAAAACTCCATATGTGTCTACCTTGGAGAGAGGTCACCAACCAAATCTGAATAGATAATGAACCTAGGATGAAACATATGATCACTAAGTACCATGCCATAAATGAGAAATTAAATATATTATCTTTTAAAATATGCATTTATATCCTTTATACAAATCCTACTAGTATAAAACATTATAAAATCTATTATTTATGAGGCTTATGGTCCCTTTATTTTGTTGGGGCCTACTCTAATCAAGGTTCACAAGTCAAGATCCTATTGATATATCCATGGGGGAAATGGTACTTGGCCATGCATAGAGGTTATAGTTCCTTTTTCATAAATAATCTTTCTGATTATGAATCCTTAATTATAGGCTTTTAGTAATATCTAAATCATAAATTCAAGGAGTTATGAGTATTTAGGGATTCTAAATTAGTGATTAATTAGGTCAAAATTAAGTTTAGGTGTAAATTGTCTTAAGTACAAACATAAAACATGGGACTTGTTTGAGATGTTTGACATTTTTAATTTTATCCCCATTCCTCATGATGACAATTAGACCACAAATTCCTTAGCAACATCCATTGTGAAACTTGGTCCTCTGAAAAATTTAGGGATACAATTATTTTCAATTAAATTAGTACCTTGACCCTCAGTCTCTAATAATGTAGATAATTTTTAGGTCTTCAATGATGATCAACATTTCATGGAATTTATGGATAATTATGGTGTATTTAAAGTGTATATAATAGATGATAATAATAGAGATGACCTAATAAGTAATTACTACTATAGTGATGGAATCATGAATTTGAGAGAAAATCAATTTCCAAAGGGCATGGTTTCATTAGATATAGTATTTGACATGGATAGTTTAGTTGAAAGGTTCAATTGACTAGAATTTATAGGTCACCAATCCAATACCCTAAACTTAAGATTGATCAATAAAACTCATAATTTAAATGTTAGCCTTGATTGTATCAAGTCTGAGATGGAAGAGATTAAAAAATTACTCCTATGTTACATGGATGTGATTCCTTGGACATATGATGACTTAAAATTCTTCAACCCAAACATTATAACATACATCTTCCCATTCAAACAAGGATAAAATCCATTTAGTTAGGTTCGATGACCCACGAATCCCATCTTGCAACCTCTCATTTGCAAAGAGTTCAGTAACTATTATTAGCCAAAATTATTTTCCTTGTCTACCATTTTACTTGGGTGGCTAACTTAGTCCTTATCCTTAATAAAAATAGGGGAATCAGACTTTGAGTTTATTTTATGAATTTAGATAGATCATCAAACAAAGATAATTACCATATCTCTTCCCATGACATGATGATCGAAATGATTAGTGCTCCCTGATGGCATCCTTATTAGATGTATTCTTAAGGTATAACCATGACTTATTCACCCAAGAAGATAGAGTCAAAATTGAATTCACAACTAAGAGGGGTATGTTTACCTATATATAATTTCATTTTGCCTAATTAATTTAGGGGCTAACTTACAAAGAGACAGATATTTTACCTTTTATTACTTTATTGGTAAATTCATAATTGTTTATATGGATAACTTGAATATTTTAACTAATCACATGTCTAATCACATATTTCATTTATAGAAGGTATTCAATAAGTGTATGAGGTATGACATCTCTCTAAATCCAAATAAGAGTGTTTTTGGTGTCATCAAATTTAATCTCCTAGGTCACATCATCATGAATGAAGGCATTTGTATTGACCCTAAAAGAGCTAGTGAAATTTTAAAGATATTACTTGATAACAATAAAAAAATGAAATCTTTATTTGGAAAAAAAAAAATTATTATGTGAATTCATATCTAGTTTTTTTTGAAATTGTCAAACCCCTTAATGATTAATGTTATGATAAAATAGGATGTGAAATTAAAATTTCACCTCAATCCAAATTATCATTCTAAGACATCAAGAGTTCCATCATGTAAGCACAAATCCTGACTATCCCAAACTTCCCAAGATATTTTAAAATCTACTCCTTTGCATCAAAGCATAACATAATTGACATGTTGACATAGAGGATAAATTATGAAGAATGTCCCATTACCTTCATGAGTACAAGCTTAAAATGTGTGGGACTAGATTATTTCACTCTAGATAAACATGCGTATACCCCAGTAAAGGCTAAAAATGAGTTTCAACACTACTTTATTTGTAACAAGGTCTATGCCATTATCCCCAATATATATTTAAAGTTCATGTTAGGAAGAAATGAACTTGGGGAACATAGAGGTTAATACATGGCCAAGGTTTAGAAATGACATAAATATCAAATTGGTAAGATGATTACAGGTCAAGGCCTTAATTGATCACTAAAATTGACCCCCCAAATCACTAATATGCAAATAAATCAAGGTCAATAATGTCTGATCAATGATAATACTACATTATCCATTACTTCTACATGAGATATGCCCTCCTAAACTTAACTGAGAATGAAAGAGAGATTTATGATTTAAGTTTTTTAATTAAATGTTGAAGAAATGGGTCATATATCAAAAAAACTATGTAGGAATTTATATTAGATGTGTGACTAGGGCCAAATCTAATGAAACCATTAGTAGTTTTCATGACAATCATGGAAGTGGTCACCCATATATAAAAATAATGGCACACAAGATATTGAGATTTGGGTATTACTAGCCCATAATAAGATGAGGGCTTACTAAAAGGCCTAAAATTTAAATTTTCTAAATTTTGACTCTTCCAATAATTGGATAAGGTATTCAAAATATTTATCCAACTTTCCCAACCATTGCTCTCCATTTCTTCATTTACTTGGTAAATGTAAGAACATTATCTTATGCTTCATGAGCTATCACACACTTTCTCATTCTTTTTTTATTTCCTTCATATTTACTTCACTTGACCAATTTATTTTTGAATTAAAAGTCTTTTTATTTATATATTTCATACTATTCTTAATACCTGCATATATAAACTTAAACATAACATTATATCATAAAACAAGGGACCAAAAAGTGTCCATAAGTGCCTCCTTCACAAACACTCTTTTTAATTATTTTAATCTCTTTCTCAAGTGCTTCTTGTGGAAATTATTTATTATATTTTCTCAATATAATAATCCTTTTCCTTTCCATGATTATCCTTATAGGTTATTTTACCTTCCTTTTCAAGGTTCAGCCAAGCCATTGGCTTTCTTCTTTCTGTGTGTGCTTCACTATGAGCATTATTCTCTCTATGATTTTCTCTAACTAATTTTTATCTTCTCTATCTCTTTTTCTACCTTCATCTCTTTCTTTTTTGGGTATTCTTTGACCTTTTTATATTTATGGTACTCTAATTTAACCTTGTCCTGCATCTTCTTTACCTATTCCATCTTCATCTTACCTTCTCTTTAATCTATAGGCCTCGCTTGGACCTAACCTCTTATGAACTCACTTAGGTATTATTTATCTCTTACAAGCCTCAATGGGATTTACCTAAACTCCATCTAAATTAAAATTCTCTTCTCAACTTTACACATTCTGTATATAACATAATATTACATAAGAGACAAAATATCAAACCAAATTTAGTAAACTAGGTACTTTTCTTTTTTATACAGAATTTATCTATTTTGCAAACAAAATGTTCTTGCTCTGATGCCACTTTATGTATAGCTTAATCATAAAACATTCAATTACATTTACCTGCCTCTGATTGTTGCATTCAATCCCTTTAACTCATTTTTGATGACTTTGATATACAACTTTTTGCTTCTCTTTATACCCTTCATCTTTCTCTTATCTTGACTAGACACTTGGGCTTCTTGTCATGCATAGTCTATTGACAGTGCAAATTATTTCATCAATTAATCAACCCTTTCACCTATTGTAAAGGTTAAGTTATAATTTTATCAATCTAATAGTAAGGTTCTAAAGGTTTAATTATGATCTTAAAGATACGAGTGGTTTTTAAATGTTCTAGAAAATAACAAATAAGATATTAAATATAACATATTCCATTATAATTTTAGAAATTAACTTATCAAATAATGAATCATTTCAAATATGAATGTGTAATCTATCTTATCCGACATAAAAGGCCTAAGAATAAGACAATCTCTTGAAAGAAATAAATATGATTCAATAATATAATATTTTCTTAAAGTAATATCTTGTTGTTGTAATAAATTTTGCATAACATAAAGACCATAAACTAGAAGTATCAAAATAATATAGAATTAAGATACATCAAAGATGAATAGATCTTGTAAAAATCAAGCAACCAAACAGAACTCAACAAATCAAGATAAAAGGAAACAATAACTAACAAACTAATTAAGATAAAGTAAAGTATTAAATATAAATTAAACTATAAACAAATTAAACTAAAACCTAACTAAACTAAGAAATCTAAAACTAACTAAATATAAAATACTAAACTATTAAAGAAAGAAAGCTAATCTAAGATACTTATCTTTAAAAGAAAAACATGAATAAATAGTAAGTTAAATACAAAATCAAAAGTAAAGCATGATAAAGATTAGATAAAATAGAAAATAATTAAAATCAACTATATAATAAATAAATCATATTAAACTAAATTAAATTCAAAGTTAAAATAAAGTATAATATAGACAAAACATGTGAGTCTCAATGGAGAGAGTCATCTTAGCAAAATAGATTAATTTTATTTGAGAAACCAACATCTTATTTATAAAATATCTTATAAAAAAACTTTTACAATCAATTATATCAATGAAGTGTTGCAAACATCAATGTTTTCATCATTATTCAGGTTGAATACTCAAATTTTGTACATATAATTATAAGAATCAATCATTAAAAGATGTTAAACTTGACAAACTTTAGATAATCTATTATAAATGATAATATAAAACTAGATATACCTACATTGTTTAAGTAATATACTCAACCATAAGAGAAAGTACCATTGGTTTATCTACAAAAGTTATGCTATCTCAGAGAAGTTACATGATAAAGAGATAAATGATTGAATTTATAATATATAAATATTCAATACCTATGTTGTTACTCCTCTTCAAAGGAATCCTTGATCTCCTTTTATACTTCAAATTTGGTTGAAAGAAGTTGTAACTAGCCTTTATTTAGTTGCTTGTTAACTTAACAAATTGATTTTTAGAATTCAATTAATATAAATAGTTATTATTTAAGGTTTATTTGTGACTTAAAATTCTTAAGGGATCAAATATTTGAATATAGACTATGTGTTTCCTAATGGGTGGGACCCTTAATCAATTAATAATAATAAGAAAAACATATTTCAATAAATAATTAGATAAATCAAATTTTAATGATATCCTTATCTATTTTAAATATTGTAGCACATATTATTAAAATTACTTAGACATATTATATATATCTGAATTTGAAAGTCTATTATACTTTCAAAGTATCATAATCAAAATATCAAAATATGATAATCAAAGTATCAAAATCTGAATGTACTTAAGTTATGCAACTTAAAAGTTCAACTTAAAATGAAAAGTTCATCTTTTTAATAACCAAATGTCATTAGAATCAGATAGGACCTCAATTAGTGGTTTCCCTATTCATTCAAACACTCATTGTATTCCATTTCAATAGTAGAAAACTAGATTAGGTTAGTTCTTAAATCACTTGTAACATCATTGATCTCTAACTTAACCCATTTCATAACCATATTTCTCAGTCAGAGTATCTGATTTAGCCTAGATGATTAAACATTTCTTAGAAGAGGTTGGATGTATGACAAGTGATAGATTTTCAAAAGTTAGCTTCTTACACCCAATAATAGGCTCTTTCAATCTTAACTTTTTGCACCCTATAATAGGATCTTTTTGTGATGGTGTGGGTTCATCATAATAATAAGGCAAGGCAAGATTAACAAATTTTTTAGCATGGATTATTTTAGTGTCTAGCTGAGTTGGTTCATTAACATGGTGGATTCTTTCTAGGGTAGGTGATTGAATAGGTAGCTGGTTTGGATTATTCTTGAGTTGATGAGAAAATATACTATGAGATTGAGACTTGGTTCCAAATTTATGGCCAAAAAATCCTCTATTACCTCTATGGTTTGTAGGATTAAAGGGTAAATTATTCAAAACAATCTAAAATTTAAGGTTGATGGCATCAAAATGGATTGACATTTTGGCTTCCCTACTAACATACCTAGTACCAAACATTTTATCCCTAAAACTCCCTCTAGAAAATTTTCTATTGGGTGCCTCTTGATTTATATTACCAGAACTATGATTCCTTCACCAACCTCTATTATCATTATCACTACTTGAACCCAGTTGGTCCCAACCTAACATCTTATATTAAATTTGAAATGTATTCAAAGATGATTATTATATGACTGAGAAATAACATGAATTTATCAAATATGAAACCATATAACCACTATATTTCAAAATATCAAAATCTCAAATCACTTATAAAATTTACACTATCAACAAATGTTCATTTAACTGATTCTACTGACTAAACTAAGTTATTCATATGAAAACTTCTAACTATGTCAAATATCATTGTAATATTTCAACTAAAACTCTAAAAAAAAATTATATTCCATAATTTTATTTTCAACATATTCTATTATATTTTATTGAGTTCTATTCTCAATGTATGAATGTCATTTTAAAATATATGTCATTCTCAAACAAAACCAATTCAAAATAATTGA
Source organism: Torreya grandis (assembly GCA_037957365.1). Classification (NCBI taxonomy): domain Eukaryota; kingdom Viridiplantae; phylum Streptophyta; class Pinopsida; order Cupressales; family Taxaceae; genus Torreya; species Torreya grandis. The sequence continues at coordinate 85,209 of JARHVA010004798.1, read as the reverse complement.
AATAAATATTTCCACAAAAGTCCTATTTATGACATTATGAATTGCATGCTTTCTCATATTGTGAAGAATCTAAAACCATCAAAAATATTTCACAAATATAAATTTTGACAATGCCATATCCTTTCTAAGTCATAATTACGAATTGAGAATCTACTTATAATGACTTTTTGAAACTATCAACATCCTTACTCCATCAAAAAATTACAACTTAAAAACCCTAATGATTTATTATAAACTTATTCTGCCAATTTTTTTCTATCAATGTTATTAATATCTGAATATCATCTTAAACATATAAAAATCATGTATAATTCCCAAAACTACAATTTTAATGCATTGTACTAAATAAATTTCAACAAAAACTTTTCACACAAAAAAATACTTTCAACATAATTATATTTCTTTCAAATTGTTATATCAAAACTGAAAAAACTTATCACAGCTTCTCAAAAATATCAATCATTTCAACAATTTTAAAACTAACTTCAAAATAAATACCTAGAACTATACACTAAATTTTGTCCAAACAATTTCTCCATGATAGAATAGAAATACATCAAATCCATCCATATAATATTTCCATGAATATACAAAACTCATCTTGTACCAAACCCTATTAACAATGAAATAAAGCTTCAAAATATAAACTGATTTATTTCAAAAAAAATGTCACTGTATTGTATTAAACCAAAAAAACCTTGAAACATAACACTTCATGTTCATATCATATCTTCCAAATCATCTTAGACATAATTTGAGCATACTAAACTTCCATAAAATGACTATGTAAAACTTCTCCTTCAAAACCTCATGTATTTACGAAACTAATATTTTCAAAATACATATTTTTATGAAAAAAAATTACCACTATCACAAATAATAAAATAAAATATAAACCCCAAAATTTAATAACATATATGTAATAAACCTTCACATTCATAAAAACTCAAAGGAGGAGCAAAGAGAAGCACAAAAAATTGAGCAAATAAGAACACAAGCTAGCAAGCACATGGAGAATGAAAAAGTCAATAAGGTGAATTATTTCATAGTACAAACAAAATCTTATATTACATTTACTATACATTTATATAGGATGCCAAATATTGGTTAAATAACAATGTACTATGATGAGGATGAAAAGAACAAAAAGTTGCTCTTTCATAGTGAGCAAGGTAATAGGAAAAGGCATCAAAATGTCAAGGAGTTTAAAGTAGAGGTACAAAAATAGAGTTTATAACACCAAAATATATAATATGGCATGCATAATATACCATTATATCCTAATTAATAAGAAGATATAATGAACAAGAAGCAAGCACTACTAGACAAGCAAGAATTAAGAGAAAACAATGAGAAGACAAGCTATCAAATGAGAAAGGAAAAGAAGAATAAACACCAAATGCTTGAAGATAATTATGAGGAGATTCAAAGTTACTTATAACAAGATAAAATTAAAAAAGTTAAGAATCTACAATAGTTGTAACAATTCATAGAGATGGAATATGCATGGACAAGAAAGCTAGACAAAGCTACAAAGAGAAAGAACAGGCATTAAGCAAGAAAAAAGGAACTAGGAATGAAAAAAAGTAATCAATAAAGAATTAAGGACCCTAAAAATATAAACTGGAAGGCATGAAATAAATATGGAAGCTCAATTTTTCTCCCTCCTAGGGAGTATGATGCAGGAACATCAAGCTAGGAAACAACAAATTTATGTTTTTGTCAATACGAAGTCAAAATTAGTCAAGTTTGGATATAATTTACATCAAGAGACATTTAAAGGTATATTTAATGTGTTTTATTACATTTTTAATCCTCAAGGTGAACTATCTAGCTTGTAGGTGTTTTCCCTCCAAAATAGGGAATTTGAAAATTCAAATATTTGAGTTAAGCTTTGAAGAGCACAAACCTAGCCTAAGAGGGTTAGATGAAAGAATGATGATATAAGTGAGTAAAGGAGTCTTTTAATGAGTTTTATTATTCATATGTGTTATTTTTATAAGTTGGAAGTCATGTTTGTGTAAAGCAACCACACACCCATGCATTGGGTTGACAAGTTAGGAAGAAGTTTTGTAACTACTTTATTAACCAACATTGAAGTTGGTTTAAAGATATGGTATATGATTTTTTTTTTGTTATATAGGAGAGATGGGAGAGGAGTTAGTATCCAACAATAGGGAGGAAATTAGAGAAAGATAAATTATTCCAAATTCCTCAAGATGTTGAATAGGTTCATTTGTGGATTGTGTGTAATGAGATGTTGAATTAATTAACAAAGATAAGTATAACATTGTGTTGTCTTTTTCAATATTTTATGGATTGATCTATGTAATTATTTACATTGTTTAAGATAACCTTAAAGGCCATCTAAAAATAGACTATTTATGTGCATGTCTGTAAGTCTAGACCAAAGAATGTGAAATAGAGTCTAAGGCAAGAGTATTTATGTGTTTTATCAAGTTGGTGAATATAAATAATCATAGAATTAAACCTTATTAGAATTGGATTTGTGTAGACCCTTAGGTGGATGAAATAATTTTGTAATTGGAGACTCTCAAGCCAAAGGTCTTTAATACTCAAAACCCTTATTAATTGTGTTACAGTCAAGGAATAAGATTAATGTTTGGGTATAAGGACATAGATCATCAGTGTATTAGGGTAATGATTGGTGAGTGGAAACGTTGATTGAAAATTTATCATTGAGACCAATGAGGTATGAAATTATACACATATGTTCTTGAGAATAAATAAGTGTAGACAAACTGTTATACCCTATTTTGCAATAAAAAAAACTTGTTGACATTCTAGTGGTATGGTAAGTTGGTGATGGTGTAAGAAAAGTAACTATTTAGAAAGTGAAGGGGTTTAAACATTCCAAAGGATATTACTAATTGGGATATAAATCCTTGAATAATAACCTTTGAATGGAAAAAGAGCCATCCATCTCATATCACTATTTAAAATAGGGTTATTTTATTTGTCACAGTCAGTCCTTAAAGGTAAGGGTAGAAAATGGAGAGCATAAATGATATTGGTTAAGTATTAGTATGTTTTATAACATAAAATTAAGCACAATACAATTCATAAGGAACTCTGGTCACCTCTTAGAATGTAAGTTGAGTATAGAACCCTTAAACTGTCATACATAGAAAATACCTTATTTATACAATTAGCGAGCTAAGGGAGGTTTAATTGAAAATAGAAGTGGATGAATAATGAAATGAGAAATTTATAGCATGAAGGTAACTAGGTGAACCTAAATTAATGTCTAAGTTTGAGGTAGAGAGTAGTGAAAGGACAGTCCTAACAAAATCTTACACATTCAATAAGAGAACATAGTTGACAAAGTGTTCATTATTTTAAGTATTAAAAGGAATAAAAAAGGACTATAGACCATTGAAAAAGGTTTTGGGCATAAAAATAGACTTGTATCATTTTTTTTTAGCTTTTTAAATAACATATAACTCAAAATAATGGATTTTTAAGTCTCTTGAGCATGTGCATGCTAGTGAACCCCTAAAATTAGAGTTTTGACATTTTAGAGAGTTTTAACCCCAAGAATTGGAAAAACATTTACAATAAATCTTATTTCAAGGTGAAAAAAGTGATGAATTTTTTTTGGGATTGGTATGGTATGGATAGGTATGGATTTGACCATAGTGGTTTGGCTTAGGCCTATTTAAGGGGACTTTAACAAAAGAAGTGATAAATAAGAGTGGTTTCAGACTGTCAAACATACCATAGATATGAATAAGGATATATGCTACTTATAAATGGAGCTGGAACTTATTGAAGAGTTATGATTTGTTTGTACTAAGCATAATATAGAAACAAAAGGCTATAAGTCTTAGGAAAGTGTGGTGAGCCTTGGGAGTGGAAATATAAGTTGAGAAGTGTTTGGTCACTTGAGAAGGGTTTATAAAAGTGCATCATGATCCTTTAAGATCATAAATGTAAATAATTTGATTCTTATAAGCTTAAACCAAGGAGTGGTCCTAGAGACCTAATGGGCTACATAGTGTGAAAGTTAGTGAACACCTAAGGAAAAGTTGGTGAAGGGGAAGCATTGTAAGATATGGTAAATGAACAAGAAGTCATATGAAAGAGGTTATTTATATAAATAAATTATTTGAGGATAAAAATACATAGGTAAATATGCAAAGAGACTATTTAGACCTCATCAAAAAAGAGAAACTTTTTTTAGACTTCTTAGACTTCTCCTCAATAGCTCTGCATCAGTAACCAATTCCCATCAAGATATTTCAAATGAAAAACATTATTTCCAATTACATTTACATCTCGATAAGGACAAAGCCAATGAATAAAATTTATGATGTTTTCTAGGATCTACATGAGTCTTGTTCTAGTATAAAACTACATCACCAACTTTAAAATATTTATTAATAACTTTCTTATTGATTTTTTTTTCAATTTTTGTTTATCCCTTTCTAATTTTTGTAATGATATTGTTTTGGACTCATCAAACATTTTTGTATCATGAAATATTTGTTTAATCAAATTTGTATCTTCAACAACATATTGTAAAGAAATTATAGCTAAAGATATCTAAAGTTCTATTGGTAAGGTGGCCTCAAATCTATATGCTAACATGAAAGGTGAATAATCAGTTGTTACCTTAACAATAGTTCTATAAGTCCATAAATCTTCAAAAAAATTAAGATGCTAATTTATTTTATTTTCACAAACTAATTTCTTCATGATTGATATCAAATTTTTATTCATTGACTCAGCTTGACCATTTCTTTAAGGATAATATTTAAATGAATGACTATAGATAATAGATTATTTTCATAAAAAAATTAGAAATTTATTCAAAATAATCTGAGATCTATTATCAGAAATGATTTCATATGAAACTCTAAATCTAGAGAAAATATGATTTTTTAAAAATGATATTACTTCACCTATTATAGAACTTTAAAGATATTTGGCCTCAAGCCACTTAGTGAAATAATCTATCATTGTCAATATATATCTATAAACAACTGATGAAGGAGGATATATATCTAAAATAAAGGCATTGTAGGCAACTTATCTCTACCAACAAATAATTGACATAGTATATAAGAATGAACCAACTTATAAGCATATTCAAATAGCATAAGCCAATAATAACTTACTCATAAGATCTTATAAGTAGTGTTCAATGTAGCATAATGTCCACTATAATTTCCTTCATGATAACCTCTAAGAATTTTTTGAGTTTGATCATGCATAAGGCATCTAAATAAAACTTCATCTCTATTTTGATAAAATAGAAAATTTGCTAACAAAAGAAAATTTAAAGCTCTTAAATGTAAGGAACATCTTTGATTTTTATCAAAATTATTAAGATGATTGATTTTGAAAATAATATACTAAGTCATGATACCAGTCATCTTCAACCAACATACAATCCCATTCATTTCAAGACCAAATTTGACATTTTTAGAAAAATTAAAAAATTTCATGGTCTTTAAATGAAGGTTTGTATTCAAATTATCATCAACTGATAAGACCAAAACATTAATATTTGAATAAGAATTTTTAGTTAAATATTTTTTCAAGTCATTATCTTTAATTATTTTTGAAGTTTCAAATTCAAGATCAAAATCTTGAATTCATAATATCTACTTTGCAAGCCTTCCTTGAATGGTTGGTTGTTTCAAAAGATAAAATAAAATAAATACATTAGATCACACTAAAAATTTGTTTCCCATCAATAAGTAACAAAATCTAATTAAAACTGAAATTAATGAGAAAACAAATTTTTCAATAAGAGGGTACCTAGTTTCAACATCTTTTAAAACTTGACTAATGTAATCAATTAGCTTTTCATCATTATTTTTAAATTCTTGAGTGATAACAACTCCAATTGCTTTTCTAGTAGCATTAACATAAATAATGAATGCTTTTTTTTAAATTTAGTTTAGCAAGAACTAGAGCACTTGCAATGACATATTTAACGTTATTAAATGTTAAATCAGTACCTTCATCTCAAATATAAATTTTATCTTTCTTAAATAATAATTACAAAAGATTAGACTTATCAGCAAAATCTAATATGAATTTTCTAACAAAATTAATTTTATCTAAGAAATATCATAAACTAGATTGATATTTAGGAGGAGGTAATTCCTTAATGGCTTTAATACATTCGAGATATATAGACTTGTCATTCTTAGAAATGATGTATCCTAATAATTTACCTTTGATGACACCAAAAAATTGATTTCTTTGGATTCAAATAAATATTGTACTTTTTACATCATATGAAAAATTCATGAAGATGATCTAAATGCTTTTTTGTCTCTTTGATTGAATGGTGAGATCATTAAGATAGACCTGAATAAAAATGCCAATCAAGTCATCAAAGGCAACATACATAGCTCTTTGAAAATTAGCTCCTATATTCATTAATCCAAGTGACATTTTGTTAAAAATAAAAGTCCCTTTATGAGTAGTAAAAATAGTTTTATGTCTATCTTTAGGATTTATAAAAATATGATTATAACCAAAAAATTCATCTAATAATGACATCATTTTTTATCTTTCAACCTATTGTAAAATCTGATTTATACTTGGTAGAAAAAAATTATCTTTAATGCTAGCTTTGTTTAAGTCCTTAAAATCAACACAAATCTAATATCATCATTTTTCTTTCTAACTGGTACTAAATTAGCTATCTATTCAGATATTTTATAGAGAAAATGACACCAACATCAATCATTTTATCTAGCTTTGTTAATGGTGTCTTCTAACAAAGGACTAATTCTTTGTATTTTCTATCATGCAAGTTTAATACCAAGTTTTATAAGTATATCATGTTTTAAAATATAAATATCATAACCTTTAATATATTTGTATGACCATGTAAATACATCAATAAATTCTTTGAATAATTTAATAAATTTTACCTTCTCACTTGCAGTAACTTGAATTCTTAAATACACATATTTAAGGTTCTCTTCTATACCTAAATTGATAAGAATAGTTTCACCTATGATTTTCTTAGAAGGTCTTCTGTTCTAAAAATTTTGGGCTGATAATTATGTGTAAACATAGATTTTAAACTTACTGAACCAATAGAGAATTTATTAGTACTTAATTATAGATAATCTATACAATTTAGTACATAATCATCATGATTAAATTAAGTACCTTTAATAAAAAAAAATCTATGTATTCATCAAAACTAAAAATAGGTTAACTATCATTCAAATTAAGAATTTTAAGTCAAAAAAATTTATCATAAGAGAAGTCTGTGATTGGTTCACTTTCACTTAGAATTGGGTTAGATGCAAAAATAACAAGCTTATTATCTCTATTATTATATTCTCTAAGAATGTGAGTGATATTGAAAGCCTCAAAATTTTCAAGTAAAGACAAAATATTTTGAGTATAACGATGTAGATGAGTTTGATTAGTTTTATAATTTTTTTGAACTTACCTAATAACTAAGTTAGAATCTCTAAACACTTCTAAATGTTTAATATTAAATTCAATAGTTTTTTCCAAATCTACACATAATGCTTCAAATTCTATTGTATTATTAGTGTTTTCAAAAGATAATTTGTAAGCATAATGGAATATCTAACCAACAAAAGAGATTAAATAAATTTTATCAATATTTCCTTGTTGAGAATAGGCTCCATCAAAATAAAGTGACTATAAAATATTTTTCTCAAAAAATTCTTCATGCTGATTTTTGGATTCATCTAAATTCACCAACTCATAAGTTCTAATTCCTATTTCAACATAAGTAACATTTGAAGAAGCAGATGATTCTATCTGTGTACTAGACCAATATTATTTTTTTTATAAAAACAATCTCATTACTTACAAGAACCTATGTAATATTTTTCTTAACAAAATTACCAGTTGCTTTTGACCAATCTCTTCATAATAACATAACGTAATTACTAAAAATATCTAAAATTTGAACATTAGTCATCCATATAATTCTTTCATCTCGAGAAATCTTAATGATAATGTCTCAAAACTTACCATAACTTTTAGTTTGTCTAGAATCAAAACTAGAAAGCTTCCTATTGTCAGTTTCATAAAAAATGCTTAATTAGTTTGTAATAAATTTGGGCATTATATTCTTTGAAGCACCCATATCTAACATACAATTATGAATCAATTTATTATAATTTTTGACCCAAACATTAAAAAAAGGTATATAATCTACGAGAGGATCATAATTTTGAGCAAAAATAGATGATTGTTCATAGCTATCTTCTAATTGTAAGCCTACATCATTTTTAGGATTCTTAACAATTTCATTAATTTTATGAAGCTGCCCTAGAAGGATAGATATTTATAATAATGAGAATCCATCTTTAACTATAGATAAATCATCAATTATATTATAAGTTCAAGCATCAGTTTGTCAAAAAAATTAGGCTTATAATGTTGATATTGACTATTGTTATAACGAATTGATAAATGAATGTTTTGATAAGAATTATTAGCTAAACTATTTTAAGAAGTGTTTTGAATTATTTTACCTTTATCTTTAGAAGAAAAATCATTATTTATTATTTTGTTATTTTGATAAGAACTATAATCTTTATTTCTAGTATTAACACCATAAGCACCCTCATTTTTTGATGGATCACTAAGACCACACATGTTTATGTTGTCTTCTAGATCATGAGATATACAATTCTTTCTTTGAATAAACTTTTTAAATTTTTGAACAACAATACATGAATTTGGATCATGATCTAATTTACACACATTGCAGTAATAATCATCTTTATTTTTACTTTCAACTATATTTATATTATATGAATAAGGTTTATCATTCAATTATATTTTAATAGTGACTAATTCATTTTCTAGACTATAAATAGCTTTTATAATTTTTTTATTATCTAAATTTAAACTATAGAAGACCTATCTTTAAACCCAATATGTTTAATTTTTTTTTCATATTCAATACAAAATGTTACAATTTCATCATATTATTTAATATATTTATATTCTAAGTCCATTTTATATTTTAAAGATAAAGCACTACAAAAGAAAAATATAGATAAATTTTTAGTAGGTCTAAAATCACGAGTAATATTTTGGTGTAGCTTAGTAAATATGGTAATTAAATGATCAATGTTCTTACCCAAATCAAGAGAAAAATTTATAAGATAATTGAGTAACTCTAGATCTTCTTTAGCTTTTCCAAAAGCTAATTCAAGCTAATCTTCAATGTCTTTCTAATTACTGATAGCTTTAGCAGGTAAACTAACAAAAGCTTGATAAATTTTTCCTTCAAGTGTTTGGGCAATAATTATTATACAAATCTTTTCACTTGTAATACCAAGAGTAGCACAAACTAACTTACATGCATATAAATGATCTACCCAAGATTCTCTAGAAGCTCCAAAAAAATTTGATATATTTAATCCTTTTAGTGAAGTTAACTTACCTAGATGATTTCTAATGTTAAGTGGATTTCTAGAAATCCACAGATTTTAAAAATATCTACTATTCTACTTCATATTCAAAACTATCTTCATCTTCAATGAGATTATTCTGATATCTATTATCTTGCAAACCTCAAATCATGTCTTGTGTTATCTCTTCTAGTTGATCTCTCATTAGAAGTTTCAGCAGTCTCTTCTACTTAAATTGATTGATTATCTTAAACATGATCTAATTATAGATTCATATTTATAGGTTTAGAGAGCATAACCAAATCATCAAAAAAACAAAATGAGATCTAAGTCTAAGATGATTAACTAAAACTTTAGTTCTATCTTCCCAATTTATCTATTTATATTTAAAATGTCCTGTTGAGTCTCATGAGTAAGATTAAAATACCAATATATCTCAAATTCTACAAATTTTTTTCTTCATTTATGACTTAAATGACATGTTGAAGATTATGAGAATGATTATACCATGCATAACAATTTAAATTAAAACCAAAATCAACTTGATCATCAATAATATCAATTCAAGGTTGGATAATAGGAGGCTATCCTTCAAGTACCATGAGAAAGAAGAAAATATAACTTTAAATAAATAATATTTTATCAATAGAGTCATCAAATTTATTAATAATAAAAATTATTTCATCAAGTAATCAACCCTTTTGCCTATTGTGAAGGTTAAGTTGGAATTGTACCAGTCTAATAGTAAGGCTCTAAAGGTTCAATTATGATCTTAAAGATGTGAGGGGTTGTTAAATGTTCCGAGAAATAACAAATAAGCTATCAAATATAACATATTCTATTATAATTTTAGAAACTCACTTATTAAATAATGAATCAATTTAGATATGAATGTGTAATCTATCATATCCAACAGAGAAGGCCTATAAACAAGACAATCTCTTGAAGGAAATAAATATGATTCAATAATATAATATTTTCTTAAAATAATATCTTGATTTTATAATAAATTATGAATAACATAAAAACTAGAAACTAGAAATATCAAAACAATATAGAATTAAGATAAATCAAAGAAAAACAGATCTTATAAAAAATAAGCAATCAAGAAGAACAGAACAAATCAAGATAAAAGAAAACAACAACCAACAAACTAAAAGATAAAAAAACTAATTAAGAAAAAGTAAATTATTAAATCTAAATTAAAATATAAAGAAACTAAACTAAAACCTGACTAAATTAAGAAATCTAAAACTAATTAAATCTAAAATACTAAACTATTAAAGAAAGAAAGCTAATCTAAAAATATTCTCTTTAAAAAAAATGGGAATAAACAGTAAGTTAAGTACAAAATCAAAATTAAATCATGTTAAAGATTAGATAAAATAGAAAATAAATTATATCAATTAAAAATTAAGTAAATCAAATTAAACTAAATTAAGTGAAAGTCAAAATAAATTACAATATAGACAAAACATGTGAGTCTCAATTAAGAGAGTCATCTTAGTAAAATAGATCTATTTTATTTGAGAAACAAACATATTCTTTACAAAATATATTAAAAATATAATTTTTACAATCAATTAGATCAACAAAATATCGCAAACAATGATGTTTTCATTATTATTCATATTCTGTATATAAAACTAGAAGCAATCATCAAAAGATGTTGAATTAGAAAAAATTTAGATAATATATTATAAATGATAATATAAAAGTAGATATACTTATATTGTATAAGTAATATACTCAACTATCAAAGCAAGTACCATTGGTTTATCTACAAAAGTCATCTATCTCAGAGAAATTACATAGAAAAGAGATAAATGATTGACTTTATAATGTATAAGTTTTCAATACCTATGTTGTTCCTCCTCTTCAAATGAATATTTGATCTCCTTTTATACTTCAAATTTGGTTAAAATAATTTTTAACTAACCTTTAATTGGTTACTTGTTAACTTAACTAATTGACTTTTAAAAAACAATTAATATAAACAATTATTAGTTAAGGTTTATTTAAGACTTAAAAGTCTTATGGGATCTAATATTTGAATATAGATCAGGTATTTCATAATGTGTGGGGACCCTTATTCAATTAATAATAATAATAAATACATATTTCAATAAATAATTAGATAAATTAAAGTTTAATGATATCTTTATCTAGCCCCCAAGGTTATACCTCAATGATAAGCCATTACAACAGTGACCACTAGGTCATGGGTTCGAGCCTTGATTGAAACATAAGCATCAAGTGGGGCATTAACATAGATCCAATGGATTAGTTAATTGAACTTGCCTTGTGATAGCATGTTGATGTGTGTGTCAGGTCATTGGGTCTAACATGATGATAATATCATGTTAAAAAAGTTGCAAGACACCCTCGATCACTAAAAAATGATATCCTTATCTATATTAATTCCATAATGTATATTATCAAAATTATTTAGGCATATATATATATATATATATATATATATATATATATATATATATATATATATATATATATATATGTCTCTTGTAATTTCAAAGTATCAAATTCTAAAAATACTTAAATTTTGTAACTTAAAAGTTCAACTTGAAATGAAAAGTTTATCTTTATAATAACTAATTCTCATCAAAATCAGATAGGACCTCAATCATTAGTTTTCTATATTCATTCAAACACTCATTATATTCCATTTCAATAATAAAAAATTAGACCATTTTAGTTCTTGAATCACTTGTAACATTATCAATCTTCAACTTAACCCGCTTTATAACTTTGAACTCAGTCGGTGTTTTTGATTCATCCTAGGTGATTAAACATTTTTTTATTAAATGTTAGATGTATGAAAAGTGATGGATTTTTAAAACTTAGCTTCCTACACTTAGTAATATGTTCTTCCAAAATTAACTTTCTACACCCTATAATAATATCTTTCTAAGATGGTGTGGGTTCATCAGAACAAGAAGGCAAGGCAAGATTAACAATTTTTTTAGCATGGACTATTTTTGTGTCTAGATCAGTTGAATCATTAACATGATGGATTATTTCTAGGGTAGCTGATTAAATAGGCATTGGGTTTAGATTATTCTATATTTGATAGGAAGAACTACTATGAGATTGAGATATGGTTCCAAATCTATGATCATGAAATCTTTTATTATCCCTATGGTTTGCAGGATTAAAGGGCAAATTATTCAAAACATTCCAGAATTAAGGGTTGATGGTATTAAAATGGATTGACATTTTGGGTCTTATTAGCATACCTAGGGCTAAACTTTTGAACCTTGAAACCCCTTATAAAAAATTGTCTATCGGGTGCCTCTTGATTTATACTACCAAAATTATGATTCCTTCCCCAACCTCTGTTATCATTATCTCTACTTGAACCTAGTTGATCTCAACCTAAAACTTATATCCAATTTAAAATATATTCAAAGATGATCATTATATGACTAAAAAATAACATGAATATATCAAATATAAAATAATATAACCATTGTATTTCAAAATATCAAAATCTCAATCACTTATAAAACTTTCATTATTGACAAATGATCATTTAATTGATTCTATTGATTGAATTGAGTTATTCATATGAAAACTTCTATGTCAAATATCATTGTAATATTTCAACTTAAACTTTAAAAATAAAATTACATTCCATAATTTTATTTTTAACATATTCTATCATATTTTTTTGAGTTTTGTTCTGGATATATGAATGCCATCTTAAAATATGTCATTTTCAAACTGAACCAATTCAAAATAATTAAAAAAAAATCCACAAGAGTCATATTTATGACATTATGAAATGCATGTTTTTTCATATTACAGAGAATTTAAAATCATCAAAAATATTTCACAAATATAAATTTTGATAATGTCATATCCTTTCCAAGTCATAATTACAAAATGAGAATCAACTTATAAAGACTTTTTAAAACTATAAGCATCCTTACTGCATCAAGAAATTCCAACTTAAAAATCCTAATTATTTCTCATAAACTTATTCTGCCATAATTTTTCTATCACTAATATTACTATCTAAATATCATCTTAAACATATACAACTCATGTATAATTCCAAAAACTATAATTCACATGCATTATTCTAAATAAATTTCAACAAAAAATTTTCACATAAAAAATACTTTCGATATAATTATATTTCTTTCAAATCATTATGTTGAAATTGAAATAAATTATCATGGCTTCTCAAAACTATCAATCATTTCAACATCTTCAAAACTGACTTTGAAAGAAATACCCAAATTGTATATATTGAAATGTTTTCAAACAAAATCTCTATAATAGACCAAAAATACATCAAACCCATCCATATAATATTTTCATGAATATACATAACTCATATTATACCAAACCCTAATATCAATGAAATAAAGCTTCAAAATATAAACTAATTTGTTTCAAAAAATGTCATTGTATTCTATTCAACCAACAAAAAACTTGAAATAGAACATTGCATGTTCATAAAATATCTTCTAAATCAACTTAGATACAATTTTAGCATACTAAACATCCATAAAATGACCATGTGAAATTTCTCCTTCAAAGCCTCATGCATTTACAAAATTAATAGTTTCAAAATACAAATTGGTATGAACAAAAATTATCACTATACAAATAATCACATAAAATTGAAACCCCAAAACTGAATAACATATATGCAAGAAACCTTCACATTCATTTTTAGAATGTCATGTTAAACTGGCTCTCATAATATTTCTTAGTTTTAACCTCAATGACTAAGATGAACATATAACATCAAGCTAAAAGTATTTATCATTCATATCTCATGCAAAGAAATGATTTAAAAACCACTAAACTCAAAGATTTTTTGACTTCTTTATTAATAATAATTCCAAAATTTATGCATGCAATAGTTTTAAACAAACAGTTTAGAATATCAAAATTTATCAAACCATGCTAACTCAAAACACTATATTTATTCTACACAACATTCATAGTGAAAACTACCACCATTTTTCATAAATATTTATTCATTTTCTAATCATTTCATACCTAAATAAGCTTTCCTGTAACTTTCCAATTATAATTTCTCAACTACAACTTTCAAACTCCAATTAAGCAAAGTGACACTTTCACAGGCAAGCTTTATAAAATGACCAAAAAATGAAAAAAAATGTTATTTTTAATCAAGACCTGAGAATTAACTACCCATGCCTACATGCACTCATATCATTGGCTCATCAAATTAAGGTTAGTACCGAGTAGACCACCAACTTACTTAGTGATGCCATCAATTTTAGTTATTACCAATATGCTTACTAAAATCACAATTAATTTCCATAAACTAAGGTATGTACACCATGCATTAAATTTATTTTAACTTCCTATGGTTTCAAAAATATCTCAAAGCATCTACTATGCTTTGCATTTACTCAATCTGCCAATTAGCTTGCCATGAAAACTGTCAACTAAACTGATAAAACATCAACTTGCTATTTATCATTCAAACCACATAAAACCTTCATGCCTTGAGATCACCAAATTTACAAATTCAAGCAACAAGTTTATTTAAATATGTCTTTCAAATAATAAACTTAAGCCATAAAACCTTCAAGGTTTGAAATAAACTTATCCAAATTACCTTTCAAAATCACCATAGCCATTTTAATATTTTCAAACTAGGTTTAGTTATATCACATTAAAAACTTAGGGTAGATAACATTTAAATCAAGAACTTTAGCATAATGAAGCATGTAGGATTAAAACTTATAACCCCTTGGGATGTCTTGATATACTTAGGAAATAATAGCTAAACTATATAACCAAATTTATTCATGTCATCATAATGTCAAAATTCTAATTTATGATTGAAATACAAATGAAACTAATCTTGAATATTTTTTATAATAAATCTATATAAAACTCATAGTTGAGGATCAATGTAGATAACTAAATGCTATTATGATAGTCATATAATGCATATAATTTTAATAAAACTATAGAAAGTATTAGCCATTTCAAATTAAAAATGTTATAACAATCACTGTAATCTAATCAATATTCAACCAAAAACATATGACTGATCATAAACATTCTAAAATGATAAATACATATGCATATTTTATTCATCATCCATTTATGCTTTTGGAAACCACTTTAAAATAAATGTGAATTCATAAACAAATCATCACACAAATCATTAATTAAAAATATGTAAACTCAATTTACTACTAATTGACTTAGGTTCCCAAATTATAGTTTTAAACATTATGACTAGATCATCTCTATGGCAGATAGGAATATTAATTTTAAAAAAAATTGAAGGGTATGAAAAATAGGCATAACACTAGTGACCTTACTAGTCAGTTTTGAAGAACAAAATTGAGTAGAAATAAAATTACCTATTATAAAAACATAATCTTTAGAGTGTGATCTAGGTAAATCATTTCTCAAGTAGTTATGCGTGAACCACTTTATAATGAATTTTAATAAGGGATGAGATGTTCAGCTAGCATAGTACAAAGAAAGGGAATGATATAATAAGAAATTTTGAGATGGATGCATAAAAAAGCACAAATGTCTCAAATACAATATCTAAAAATAGAGTATAACTTTAACAACTAATTATAACTTAGCATATATTATTTATGTATAAAAAAACTGAGTTTATTAAGAATAATATCTGAAAATAATTGATACTTATAGATATAATGTGGCATTTTTGCATTCTCCTTATATAACATGAAAACTTCATCCACTTGAAACACTTATTGATCTTTTCAAAAGTAAAGTCAAATAACAACAAGTAACAAACAAAATAAAAAATATATAAAGAAAGAAGCCAAAACCAAAATGAAAGCAAAATAAAACAAACAAAATTGAAAGGAAGCTAATTATGAAACAATTTAAATGATGGTCATTAACTAAGTAACATAACCAATTCTCATCAAGATATTTCAAATGAAAAGCATCATTTACATGTACAGTTACAGCTTGATAAGGACCAATCAAATTTATAATATTGGGTGAGGTCTTCATAAGATTTATCCCAATATAAAACTAGATCACCAACTTTAAAATTTTTATTATTTAGAAAAAATTCAATTTTTTTAGCCCTTTCTAATTTTTGTAATGTTGTTGTTTTGGACTCATCATGATCTATTAGATCATGCAATATTTGTTCAATAAATTTTTTATATTGAACAATAAATTTTAAAATAGTTATAGATGAATAAATCTTAAGTCTTATTGGTAAGATGGCCTCAAATCCATATCATAACATAAAAGGTGAATAAATGGTTACTACCTTAATAATAGTTCTATCAACCCATAAAAATTCAAAAATATTTAGATACTAATTTATAGTTAGATCACACTAAAACTTTGTTTCCCATCAATAAATAATGAGTGATAATTTTCATCATTATTTTTAAATTATTGAGTGAAAATAGCTCTAATTATTTTTTCAGTAGTATTAACATAAAGAATGAATGTTTTCTTTAAATCTAGTTTAGCAAGAACTAGAGCACTTGTAATGACATATTTAACATTATTGAATGCTAAATCAACACCTTCATCCCAAGTATAAATTTTATCTTTCTTAAGTAATAATTAAAAAAGATTAGACTTATTAGTAAAACTGATATGAATTTCTTAACAAAGTTAATTTCACCTAAGAAAGATCATAAACTAGATTGATATTTAGGAGGACGTAATTCCTTAATGGATTTAATACATTCAAGATCTATAGAAATGTCATCTTTAGACAATAAAACTTCCTAATAATTTATCTTTGGTGACATGAAAAACTAATTTCTTTGGATTCAAAGAAATATGGTACTTTCTACATCTTATGAAAACTTCACGAAGATGATCTAAATGTTTTTTCATTTTTTTTAATGAATGGTGAGATCATAAAGATAGACCTAAATAAAAATGTCAATAAATTCATCAAAGACAACATGCATATCTCTTCGGAAAGTAGCTCCTACATTCATTAATCCAAATGACATTATGTTAAAAGCAAAAGTTCCTCCACAAGTAGTAAAAGTGGTTTTATGTTTATCTTCAAGATTTATAAAAAATTGATTATAACTAAAAATTCCATCTAATAATGACATCATTTTTGATCTTGAAACCTTATGTAAAATCTGATTTATACTTGGTAGAAGAAAATTATCTTTAACGCTAGCTTTGTTCAAATCCCTAAAATTAATACATAATTTAATATCACCATTTTTATTCTTAACTGATGCTAAATTAGCTACCCATTCAGAATATTTTATTGGAAAAATGACACCATCATCAATAATTTTATCTAACTCTTTGTTAATGGTGTCTTTCAATAAAGGGTTAATTCTTTATATTTTTTATCTTATACATTTAATACCAGATTTTATAAGTATATCATATTCAACAATATCAATATCATAAAATTTAAGATATTTGTATGACCAAACAAATACATTAATAAATTATTTAAATAATTTAATGATTTTTACCTTCTCACTTGTAGTAACTTGAATTCCTAAAAATACATATTTAGGATTCTCTTCTATACCTAAATTGATAAGAATAGTTTTACCTACAATTCTTCTGGAAGGTTCTTCCCTTCTAGATATTTTGGGTTGATCATTAGATGTAAACATAGATTCCAAACTTACTAAACCAATAAGAAACTTATTAGTACTTAATTATAAATAATTTATATAATTTAGTATGTAATCATTATGATTAAAGTAATTACCTTTAATAAAAGAATCTATGTGTTCATCATAACTAAAAATAGGCCAACTATCTTTCAAATCAAAAAAATTAGGTAGAAAAATTTCATCATAAGAGAAGTCTATGATTGGTTCACTTTCACTTAGAGTTATGTTAGATGCAAAAATAGCAAGCTTATCAGCTCTATTATTATATTCTCTAAGGATGTGAGTGATATTAAAATCCTTAAAATATTTAAGTAAAGACTAGATATTTTGAGTATAATGATGTAGATGAGTTTGATTAGTTTTATAAATTTTCTAAACTTGTCTAAAAACTAATTCAAAATCCTCAAAAACTTCTAAATGTTTAATATTAAGTTCAATATCTTTTTTTTAAACCTAAACATAATGCTTCAAATTCTACTATATTATTAGTGTTTTTAAAATATAATTTATAAGCATAATAGAATATATTACCAATAAAACAAATTAAATAAATTTCAACACTATTTTTTTGTTGAGAACAAACTCCATCAAAATAAAGCAACCATAAAATATTTTTCTCAAAGAATTCTTCATGTTGATTTTCTAGTTTGTTTAAATTCAATAGCTCATAATTTCTAATTCATGTCTCAACATAATCAAATATTAAAGAATTATGTGATATTATAGGTGTACTATACTAATATTTTATTTTTATGAAAGCAGTTTCATTACTAATAGGAACTCATGCAATATCTTTTCCAACAAAAGCACTAGTTACTTTTGACCAATATCTTCTTAATAACATAACCTAATTATTAACAATGTCTAAAATTTAAACATTAGTCATACATCTATTTATTTCATCTTGAGCAATCTTAATGATAATGTCTCAAAACTTACCAAAATTTTTAGTTTATCTAGAATCAAAACCAGTAAGCTTCATATTATCAGCTTCATAAGAAATGTCTAATTGATCTATAATAAATTTGGACATTATATTCTTCAAAGCACTTGTATCTAATATACAATTATGGATTACTTTATTAAAATTTTTGATAAAAACATAAAAAGGAGGTATATAATCTATAGGAGGATCATAACTTTAAGGAAAAATAGATAATTGTTCATTACTATCTTCTTCTTGTAAGCCTACATCATTTTTAGGATTCTTAATAGCTTCATTAATTTTATCAAGTTGTCATAGAAGGATAGATAATTGTAATAATGAAAATCCATCTTTAATTTTAGATAAATCATCAACTATATTGTAAGTTTTAGCATCAATTTGTCAAAAAAATTAGGTTTATAATGTTGATATTGACTATTATTATAACCAATTGATAAAAGAATGTTTTGACAAGAATTATTAGCTAAACTACTTGAAGTGTATTGAATTGTTTTACCTTTATCATTAGAAGAATAATATATATTTTTTTTTGAGAAGAATTATAATCTTTCTTTCTAGTATTAACAACATAAGCACCTTTATTTTTTGATGAATCATCAAGAGCACACATGTTTATGTTGTCTGCTAGATCATTAGATATACAATCCTTTATTTGAATAAATCTTCTAAATTTTTAAAAAATACATGTATTTGGACCATGATCCAATTCACACACATTGCATTAATAAGAAACATCTTTATTTTTACTTTTAACCATATTTTTAATAGATAAAGAAGGTTTATCATGCAATTGTCTTTCAATAGCGACTAGTTCATTTCCTAGACTTTGAATGGATTTTAATATTTTTACATTATCTAAATTTAAAACTATAAAAACCTATTTTTAAACCCAATATATTTAATCTTCTTTTTATATTCAATGCAAAATGATACAGTTTCATCATATTCCATAATGTCTCTATCTTCTAAAGCCATGTTATATTTTAAAGGTAATGCTAGAGGTTTGTCATGATGATGTCATGGTGGTGTCATAAAGGTGTCTTATTGAGTGGATGAATAGCCGTGATATTCTATGTGACAATGACAAAGTGTGAAATATTGTTTTCTTAGTATGATTGATGTTTGCTTAGTAGATCTTCAGAGTTTGACTGATCATAAGTGTTCAGGGTTGAGTATGGTGATTAGAGCATATGTAAGGGGTTCTTAAGATTTTATATAAGCTTTGAGATCTTGTGTGCATAAGTGGAATTCATCTAGTTGTCCATAATTTTCATCTAGACACTTTGGGTCTAGTGGCATAAAATTTGAGTAGGCAGATTGATGGCATCACTATTATCACGTGTGAGTGAGTCAAAGGGAGTTGGTCATATGGTTGTGATCACATTAGTCCTTAGTTTTTATGCACTAGATCCCAAGTCATGCATTAAAGCATGGTGAAATATATAAGGGTGAAAAATTATTTTCTCAATCATAATTCATTGTTTTCCCATACTTAGACAAAATTGCAATATGGCCAAAAAGAGATGAGTAAGCAATTTGATGATGGAATATATCACATGTATGGATATTTCAAGAGAAGGTGATCATATGGGTTTGTTCAATTTTGGACCTAGTTTATTTATAATAAAATTTAGATCATGTGATGTAGAACATCAAAATATATGCATGTGAAAAGCTAGGCTCCCAAATAGTTTGATTGTGTTTTCCTATAGCCAATTTTGCAATGTGGCAAGTAGAGTCAAGTGAAAATTTTGATGGTGTTATATCTTACACATGTAAAGGTTTGAATAGAAAATAATCATATCGAGTTTTTTAGTTTTGAGTAAAAATGATTTGCACTAAATTTAATATCATGTGCTAAAGTGAAACAAAAGTTATGCCTATTCAAAGTTGGCCTCCCAAGTAGGTTTTGACATAATTGGCTCTGTGACAAGAGATTTTATAAAGGCAATTTAATGGCATTATAACTCACATTGTGAGGGTTTTAGGAGCTATTTATTACATGGTTAGATTCTCCTATGTGAGGAGATAATTTGGTTTAAATTTGAGATCATGCAAGTATGAAATAAGTTATTGAGGTGCAAAAATAGCTATTTAGGCATATTAAAAGGGTCCTCATACTTGGTCATTTATACAAGAGTTAAAGCTCGAATAAGATCAATAGTGCACATTATTCCAAGAAGTTAGGAAGCAATGAGATAAAGATAGGTGCATGTTGTTTAATGATTGATAAATAGTACAAGATAAGGATGCAATTATGAGTGGGTATTTATATAATTTAATCAAACACTAAGCATTGATCACTAAAGACCTAGTTGATCCACATAAATTGATGGAACACATTGAGTTAACATTTCAAAATTGCATGAGATGAGGTCAACATGACTGAGGTTTAACATATAAGATTTGGGATGTTGTGTTAAAGATTGATCAAGATTGATAATGCCAATTTGATGAGAGGACATGATATTCGAGCATTATGTTTGAAGGTTAACTATGATTATTTGAATTTAACACAAGAAAAAATAGATCTTTGTATTTCCTCTATATCTTTGATAGAAGTCAAATTTTCTAGTGTTGTAAAAATCAAAGATGAAGAAGACTCCATGGTGCATCCAATAAACCTAATTTGAAGATCTAAAAGTAATTATAGTCAAATATATTAAGCCTAGAAGTTGATTGTGTGTTTGTGCTTATTCTACAAATGACCTGAGAAGGATATTCGAGCTTGTATTATTAAAATTTTGATGTCTCATAGTGACTTGGATATTAGGGAGTGTTTTAAACTCCATGAATATGTTCTGTATATATTTTAAAGGTGTGATATATCTATATTGAGTATGAGCAATGCTTAATAAGTTGAATATGTTTGGTAATGGTGTTCCTATGTATAAGGTCTATGTTTAAGTTGTTTAAGCATATGTAGAGGTGAGATATGTTGAATATGATCATTTGAGGATGTCTTAGGGGACATAAGGAGTGGACCTATATATTTTTAAGTAGTTTTGTGGTATTTATTTGCTCAAAGGTTAGCTAAATGAGTGAATAGCTCTCCATAAGACCTATTAAATCTATAAGGGCCTTATTAAAAAGTGTAACTACTTAAGGATGACCCATAAATGTTATTTACAACCTATGGAGATTATATTAAGTTGTATATTCATGTGAGAGATGTTTAAAGGGCTAAGGCATGCCTAATGGTTGACAAAGGTAGTGATTATCAAGATTTATCTATAAATAGTGGAACCAAAGATGATGGGTTTTAGACTTTATATGTGAGACAAAGGAGTGATTGAAAAAAGGCTTATGTGTATTTTGTGGATTAAAGAAGGGGTAGATTGCCCTAAGGATGAGTTGAAGAGCCTATTAGTTTGAATATTATTTTTATGACCTATAAGTCATACTTTTTTAGCAAAATAGTACATTTATTATTTGAGTATGAGTGAAAGTAAAGTGTGATAAATATAGGTCCATCATCAAGTGTTGTTGACATAAGTTTAGAGGTGGATGTGTTCATAAGTTTTTTAATGTTAGCTCAACATCTAAGGTGGTTACAACCTCCTTATAGGGTGAAACTTGTTAAAAGATCTAGTTGTTGTTACAACTCAGCTAGACAGGTGTGGTAGCACTTTATGGGATTTAAGTCTCACTAAATAGGGATTATAGTTCCTTGATCAATTTCATATGGTATAAATTGGATATTTTTATTATAGGATAGTGGTCCAATTATAGGTTTCAATGGGTTTTATTCTCAAAGAGTGTTTCTCACATATGTCATGTGTTATGTGATTAATCTTGCATTATCTCTCTTTCTTATTGCTATGAATGATATGATTCATGAATGATTATGGTAACTGATCAAGTATTTGTAAAGATAAACATTGAAATTAGATTATTTGGACTCACTAATAACCCCCCCTCTTAGTTATTGTACCTCTAATAATTGGTATATGATCTAGGTCCTTCAATAAAATCTTAATAACTTGAAGGTGATCCAAGGTACAATGGCTAGTCAGAATATTCAAGGTGATTTTTCTACTTAGCAAGAACCAATGTTTAATACATCCAATTATGATTTTTGGAGTGATAGAATTAGGACACACATTATGTCCCTAGGGTTTGATGTATGGAAATCTATTCTAGATGGTTATGTTGCTCCTATTACTCCTCTATCTAGTGTTGTAGACAAGAAGTTATTTGAGAACAACTCTAAGTTAATGAATTGCATCACTTGTGGTCTTATATAATCTGAGTTCACCAAATTAATTCATTACACATCTACCAATGAAATATGGAATAAATTGAAGAATATTTTTGAATGAGATTTAAAGGTTAAGCTTGTTATGTTGCAGACTCACATAAATTAATTTGAAAGTCTCAAGATGAATGGAGAAGATACTGTAGTATCCTTTCTGCAAAGAGTTGATGAGATTGTGAATATCATCAAAGCTCTTGGAGAAAATATTGAAGAGACTAATATTGTTCAAAATGTATTAAGGTATCTATCCCACAAGTTTGATATGAAAGTATCTGCTATAGAATAGAGTCATGATCTTACTCAGTTGAAGATGGATCAATTACATGGTACCCTTATTGGCTATGAGATGAGGAATAAAGATGATATACCACCAAATAAGGAAGAAACATTCAAGATATAAATGAAGCCTAAGAAGAAGTTTCAAGGTAATAAATATAAAGAGGATGACATATCTAATTTTGATGATAATGAACTAATTGCTTTGATTCTAGGAAATTGAACACTAGCTCAGGGAAGTATAAGGGTAAACTACCCTTCAAATGTTTCAATTGTGGAGAGATAGGACATTTTGCTTGGAAGTTCCCTCGTAATCATGAGAAGGAAGATGATGAAGAGCATTTTGAAGGCCAAGATGATGACAAGAAGATATATAGGAAGAAAGGTTTTATAAAGTATAAAAACAAGAAGAGGTCCTTCAAGAATAAGAAGATTCTTTACACCAAAAAAGATTTTAGCTCATCGGATGAGAGTGAAGACAATGACTCAAAATATGATCATGAAGATGATAGTCCTATTGAAGATGAAGCCCTATTCATGGCTAAGGAAGGAAGTTTCTCACATCAGAAGGAGTCTACTTGGAGTGATTCAGATGATGATGAAGATGAGGTGGAATATGATATTGTTTTGATGAATGATCTTGAAGAATTAAAAATTAAGATGAAGATCAATAAGAAGATGAAATTTAAACTCAAGAACTATTAGGATAAATTTAGTGTGTATGAGGTAAGATTGAATGAAGACACCAAGGAACATGAATATATGATCAATCATCTCAGTTTTCAATTAGAAATTATATCTACAATCCTAAAAGCTAAAGAAGATGAATGTTCAAGAATGAATCTTTGAAATCTGAGCTAGAAAAGATAGCTAGTAAGGTGAAGACATCTGTGAGATTTGAAAAGAGCTCATATGATCTAGACAATATTCTAAGTGGTAAAAAACATGTTAGTGATAGAATTAGTCTTAGATATGAAGAAGAACAAAATAATGTAAATCAAGACAAGATAAAGACTAATGTGAACCAACAAAATCACACTTTGAAGATAAATCATCAGATAAAGAATGAAGGTATTTGTAGACTAAAGACAAATTAGATCAAATAGCTATATTCCATGAGGTATATAAGATTCAATTGTTACTATTATACATGTAATCAATTTGGTCATAGGGATAGACAGTGCAAGAGACCTGTTAGAATTGAATTTGCATGGGACTATGATAGGGGTCATCAGTCAAAAGATGTGAATAGAATCAAGTGCTCTAATTGTCTTGATGTAGGACACTTTGAAAATCATTGTCCACATAAGATTAGACAAGGTGAGTCCTCTTCAAAAAGGGGGGGTTATTTTATCTATCATGACATTAGACACATTGCAAATTTATGTCCAAATAAGATAAGGCAAGATACATTTCTTAAAAAAGGTATGGTGTGCTATAATTGTGAATAGAGAGGTCACACTGTTAGGTTATAAAAGAAAAGGCCTACAAGATAGAATATATTTAATCAAGTTCCTAGAGTTCAAATAAGAAGGCAAGTTAACACATGGAAGCCAAAAGTGACAAGTGTGAGTCATGATGAGACTACAAGTCTAAGTAATCTATTTTCTATGGTGGAGAATGCTTTAGAAGCTAAAGGGTACCAAGAGGTCTCATTATCTACTCATGTTGAGAATGAAGAAATAAACCTCAAAGAGAAGATAAAGGTTTTGATTAAGGCCAGTCCTAAGGTATTTATGGATCTAAGTGAACATCCTAGTTTTGTTGATCATGTATCATGTAAAGAACATCAATTGTCTATGCCTAATGATGAAGTTCCAAGCTACAAGAAAGATTCTTCAGATACAAAGATATGTAATGAATTTGTGTTGTCTCCATGTATTGTCAATTCAATCATAGAATAAAAAGATATTATTGTAGTAGATGAGGAAGTTATTTTTCTTAATCCAAAGAAGAATAAGAAGAACTACAAATATCAGATAAACAAGGAGGAGATGGAATATGAGGAGTTATTTTTGTTTTAGAATATTGAGGTATAGAAAGTGTATTTATCTATGCTTCTTAAGAGACTCCTTTTAGTGGATAAGAATTTTTGTTTGCTCAAAATAATAATGCCAATCAAAGAAGGTATTTTTTTAATGGGGACAATACGTTCATGAGCCTATTTTAAAGGTTTGCAAAGGAGCTATAGGTATAGAATCAGAATGGGTGATTCCAGGTGGCATAATGAGATTTATGTAAATATCAAGAACTATTTGGTGCTTAGAAATGTATGTGCATTTCTTTGTGGTATGTTCTATGTGTTTTTTAGGTCTGAAGGTATGTATGTGCCAATTAAATATTTTTGAGTGCTCTCGATTTTATTAGTTTTTGGCTTAAGGGCAAGCATGCCTAAAATAGTTTATAACATGTATGGGTTCACAAAGGTATGAAAACTAAAATATTGGTACAAAAGTATGTGATGGGTGTCTCTAGGTGTGAAGGTATTTTCATAGGTGTGCATTGACTAGAAGGAGGTTTGTTGACCCTGCTTGTTTTAATATTATAGGGTTTTGGGCTATACTAGAAAATTGGTTTGTATTATGAGTTGAGGTTTGAGGATTCTTAATATGTTGAATGGGATAAATGGGTGGTCAAATCAAGATTTATATATATTTTAAGGTCTGTGGTTCTCAAATTATTCAAATTTTTGTCATTATGGAGAGTTAATTGATTAGTAGGTTTGTGAAAGAAGTATGTTTTAGAAGATGATCCTAGTGATAAAAAATGGTGTGATTGAGGTGGCATATGAGATTGATCCATACATGGAGTTTTATGTCTTGAATATGTGTCTACTAAAAATTTTGGGCTCTGTAACTTCTAGGTAGGGTTACAAGGAGGCTAAACAGGCCTAATTTGAAGAAGAGTGTTTTTTTTCTCAATTTCTCTAAAAAGATCAAGGTATGTGTGTTTTAAGGTATGTTATAAAGTTGGTTTATTTCATGTTTCCTATTTGGTGAGTGGCATGAATTTATTTTGGTGTTACTTATGGTAACTTGAGAGATAAGGTTAGTAAGCATATGTGATGATTCTTCATGGTGTCTGGAGATCTGAAGATGCTTAAAAGGTGAAATTACTTAGAGTTCTTAGGGGGAGTCATTATCAAATGTTTTATAATGTATTCCATCAAATTTATATGGTTTATGTGTTTTTTATTTTTTGGTTACAGTGCTTGATTGAAGAGAGTATTGGCATGGATCAAGAGGATGTTGTCAAGGCAAGTTGAAGTAGGCTCAAGGTAAGGAAGATTTTGTATCATCTTTATAATATTGTCCATTCCTATTTGATAATATTTTTTAGGTCCTCAAGATCAATTTTTGCCCACTTTTTCATTATTTCAAAGGGGGAGAAAGTTCCAATTAGGGAGAAAGTTCTTGTTATGAGTGTGCTTTGAAGAGAGAGAATGTGAGTTGCAAATTGATATATATGATGGTTGTTGACATCAATGACAAAAATGGATATTTTTAGAGAGTTTTCATGATTATTTCATGTTAGTTTCATGGAGGTTTCTTATTGAGTGGATGAAGAGCCTTAATAGTCTATGTGACAATGACAAAGTGTGTACTATGCTTGTCCTAGTATGTTTGATGTTGGATTAGTTGATCTTCAAAGTTTGACTAATCATAGGTGTTCAAGGTTAATTATAGTGATTAAATAATGTGAAATAGGGTATTTAGATGTTATCTAAGCTTTGGGATCTTGTGTGCATAAGTGAAATTCATCTGGTTGTACATAGTTTTCATCTAGACACTTTCGAATTAGTGGCATAAAATTTGAGTAGGTAGATTGATGATGCCACCATTATCACATGTGAGTGATTCAAGGGGAATTGGTCATATGGTTGTGATCACATTAGTTTATAATTATTATTCACTAGATCCCAAGTCATGCATCAAAGCATGGTAAAATATATGAGGGCGCAAATTTGGATTCTTAGTCATAATTCATTGTTTTCCCATACTTAGCCAAATTGGCAATATGGCCAAAAAGAGCCAAGTAAGAAATTTGATGATAGAATATATCACATGTATGGATGTTTCAGGATAAGGTGATCATATAAGATTATTTAGTTTTGGACCTAGTTTATTTTCACTAAAATTTAGATTATGCAATGATCACATCAAAAGATATGCATATGCAAGGTTAGGCTCTTGAGGAATTTGCCTGTGTTTTCTCATACATTGCCAATTTTGAAATGTGGAAAGAAGAGCCAAGTGATCATTTTTATGGTTTTATATATTGCACATGTGAAGGTGTAAATAAAAACTAATTATATTGATTTTTTTAGTTTTTAGCATAGATGATTTGTGTTAAACTCGATATCCTGCACTAAAGTGCAACAAAAGTTATAATTGTTCAAAGTTAGTCTCCCAAAAAGGTTTTGACATAGTTGGCTCTATGACAAAATATTTTTAGAAGGTGATTTAATGTAATTATATCTCATATGTGTGATGTTTTCAAGAGTTATTTGTCACATGGTTGGACTATCCTCTATGAGGAGATAATCTAGTCCAAATTTGAGATCATATGCATAAATGAAGAAGTTATTGAGGTGAAAAGATGGCTACTTAAGAATATTGAAAAGGCCCCCATACTTAGTCATTTCTAAAACAGTTAAAGCTCAAGTAAATTCAATGGTGTGCATTTCTCCAAGAAGTTAGGAAATAATGAGATGCAGTTAGGTGCATGATTTTTAATAGCTGAGTAAATGTATAAGATAAGGATCTAACGATGAGTGGGTATTCATATAGTTTGATCAAATGGTGAGTGTTGATCACTAAAGACTTGGTTGATCTACAAAAATTGATGGATCATATTGAGTCAACATTTCAAGATCACACAAGATGAGGTCAACATGACTGAGGTTTAACATTTGAGCTTTGGTAGACTATGAGTTAAAGATCGATGGTGCATATTTAATCTGAGCTAAGAGGATATGAGATTTGAGCATTATGTTTGAAGGTTAAATATGATCATTTGTATTCAAATATTTAAATTTAACACAATAAAAACTAGAACTCTATATTTCATCTATATATTTTGATAGAAGTCAAATTTACTAGTGCTGTAAAAAGCAAAGATGAAGAGGAATCCATGACACATCTAATGAACCTAATTTGAAGATCTAGAAGCAAGTATAGTCAAATATTTTGAGCCTAAAATTTTATTGTGTGTTTGTGTGTTTGTGCTTATTCTATAAGTGACCCAAGAAGGATATTCAAGCTTGTATTTTTACATTTTTGATGTCTCATGATGACTTGGATATTGGGGAGTGTTGTATACTCTAAGAGGATAATTTGTATGGATTTTGAAGGTGTGATAAATCTATCTTGAGTATGAAAAATTCTTAAGAAGTTGATAGTATATTTGGTACTAGTCTTCCTATGTATAAGGTCTCTATTTGAGTTGTTTTAGCATATGTAGAGGTGATCTATGTTGACTATGATCATTTAAGGATGTCTTAGGGGATATAAGGAGTGGAACTATGTTATTATTCTACTTGAGAGTGAGCTAAATAGGTGAATAGGTCTCCATGAGACCTATAAGATATACAATGGCCTTATTAAAAGGTGTAGCTACTTAAGGGTGACCCATAGATGTTATGGCCAACCTATAGAGATTATATTAAGTCGTATATTCATGTGAGAGATGCCTTAAGGAATAAGGCATGCCTAATGGCTAACTAAGGTAGTGATTACCAAGATTACTCTATAAATAGTGGAACCAAAGATGATGGGTCTAAACTTTGTATGTGAGACTAAGGAGTGATTAGAGAGAAGATTGTGTGTGTTTTATGGAGTGAAGGATGGGTGGAGTGCCCTGAGTATGATTTGAAGAGGATATCAGTTTGAAGACTATTTATATGACCTATAGGTCTTAATTATATTATTAGCATAGTGTGCTTTTTATTTGAGTGTGAGACAAGGTGAAATGTGATAAGCAAATGTCCATCATCAGGTGTTGTTGACATCAATTTAGAGGTGGATGTGTTCATAGGTATTGTTATGGTAGCTTAAAATTTAAGGTGGTTATATCTTCCTTGAAAGGTAAAACTTGTTAAAAGGTCTAGTTATTATTATAGCTTAGCTAGACATATATGGAAACACCTTATGGGATTGAAATCTGAATAAATAGGGATTATATTTCTTTGATCATTTGTAGATGGTATAAATTATATCTTGTTATTATAATAAATTATTCAAATTGTAGGTTCCAATGGGTTTTATTCCCCAAAAGGGTTTCCCAAGTATGTCATGTGTTATGTGATTGATCTTGCATTGTCTCTCTTGTTTATTGCTATGAATGATATGTATGCTTGTGATAAATGGTTAAGTATTTGTAAAGATAAAAATTAAAGTTAGATTATTTAGGCTCACTGATTCACACCCCCCCCCCTTTTTAGTGATTGTACCTCTAATAGGTAAAGCACTATAAAAGTAAAGTCTAGATAATTATTTAGAAAGTCTAAGATCATGAGTAATCTTTGGGTAAAACTTAAAAAAATTAGTAATGAAATGATAAATGGTCTCACCTGGATCAAGAAAAAAACTTACAAGATCATTTATTAAGTTTAAATCTTCTTTAGCTTTTCCAAAATCTAATTCAAACCAATAGTTAATATCTTTCCAAGTGTTGATAGCTTTAGCAGGTAAAATAACAAAAATTTGATAAGCTTTTCCATCAAGTGTCTGATAAAATATTCTTAAATAAATATTTTCACTTGTAATACCAAGAGTATCAAAAACTAACTTACATGTATCTAAATGATCTTCTCAAGATTCTATAGAATCTCTAAAAAAAATTGGTATATTTAATCTTTTTAGTCAAGGTAACTTACCTATATGATTTCCAATGTTAAGTGGATTTCTAGAAATCCATGGATTTAAAGTTATCTATTGTTATACTTCATCTTTAAAACTATCTTCATCTTCAGTGAGATCATTCTAATCTCTATTATCTTGCATACCTTGAATCATGTTCTGTATTCTCTCTTCTGGTTGATCTCCCATTGAAGGTTTTAATAGTCTCTTCTACTTGAATTGATTGATTATCTTGAACCTAATTTAATTGTAGATTTATATTTATAGGTTTATAAGGCATAACCAAATCATCAAAATGATTAGAATCATAAATAAAATGAGTTATAGGTCTAGGATTAATAACTAAAACTCTAGTTCTATCTTCATGAATTCATCTATTTATATTTAAAACTTCTTGTTGAGTCTCATGAATAAGATTAGAATACCAATCTATCTCAAATTATATAATCTATTCTTATTGATTTATGACTTGAATGACATATTGACTATTATGAGGATGATTATACCATGTATAATGAGTTAAATTAAAAGTAACATCAACTTGATCATCAATAATATCAATTCTAGGTTGTATAATAAGAGGCTATCCTCCAAGTACAATGAGCAAGAAGAAAATATATATTTAATTAAATAAGATTTATGAAATATTTATCCAATGGAGTCACCAATTTTTTTGAAGGTGAAAATTGTTGTCAACTAATCAACCCTTTTATCTATTGTGAAGATTAAGTTGGAATCATACCAGTCTAATAGTAAGGTTCTAAAGGTTTAATTATGATTTTAAAGATGCGAGGGGTTTTTAATATTTTAGGAAGTACAAAATAATATATTAAATATAACATATTCCATTATAATTTTAAAATTTCATTTATCAAATAATGAATTAGTTTAGATATGAATGTGTAATCTATCCTATCCAACAGAGAAGGCCTATGAACAAGATAATCTCTTGAAGAAAAAAATATGATTCAATAATATAATATTTTCTCAAAGTAATATATTGCTATTGTAATAAATTATGAATAACCTAAAGATCATAAACTAGAAATATCAAGATAATATAAAATTAAGATAAATCAAAGATGAACAGATCTTCTAAAAAATAAGCAACCAAATAGAACTCAACAAATCAAGATAAAAGCAAACAAAAACCAAGAAACTAAAAGATAACAAATTAAACAAGAAAAATTAAATAATTAAATGATAAACAAAATAAATTAAAAAATAGCTAAAATAAAAAATCTAAAACTAACTAAATTTAAAATATTAAACTATTAAAGAAACAAAGCTAATCTAAGAAACTGATACTTAAAAGAAAAACAGGAATAAATAGTAATTTAAATACAAAATTAAAATTAAATCATGCTAAAGATTAGATAAAATAGAAAATAAATCAAATAAATAAAAGATTAACTAAATCAGATTAAACTAAATTAAAGTTAAAGTCAAAATAAAGTACAATATAGATAAAACATGGGAGTCTCAATGGAGAGAGTCATCTTAGCAAAATAGATCAATTTTATTTGAGAAACCAACATATTTTTATAAAATATCTTAAAAATATAACCTTTATAATCAATTAGATCAATGAAATTTCATAAACAGTGATGTTTTCATCATTAATTTGAATGAATACTCAGATTCTGCATGTAGGACTGTAAGAAGTAATCATCAAAAGATGTTAAAATTTGACAAACTTCAGATAATCTTTTATAAATGATAATATAAAACTAGATATACCTATGTTGCCTAAGAAATATAATCAATTTTCAAAGAAAGTACCATTGATTTATCTGCATGTTATCTCAAAAAAGTTACATGGAAGAGAGATATATGATTGACTTTACAATATATAAATATTCAATACTTGTGTTCTTCCTCCTCTTCAAATAAATCCTTGATCTTATTTTACACTTCAGATTTGGTTGAAATAAGTTGTAACTAACCTTTAGTTAGTTACTTGTTAACTTAACTAATTGACTTTTAAAAATTAATTAATATAAATAGTTATTAGTTAAGGTTTATTTAAAACTTAAAAGTCTTAAGGGATCAAATATTTGAATATATACTAGGTATTTCCTAACATATGGGGACCTTTAATCAATTAATGATAATAAGAAATGCATATTTTAATAAATAATTAAATAAATCAAAGTTTAATGATATCCTTATCTATATTAATTTCATAATGCATATTATCAAAATTACTTAGGCATATTATATATATCTAAATTTAAAAGTCAGCTATACTTTCAAAGTATCAAAATATGATAATCAAAGTATCAAAATTTGAAAGTACTTAAGTTATAAAAATTAAAAGTTCAACTCAAAATAAAAAATTCATCTTTTTGATAACCAAATGTCATAAAAATTAGATAAGAACTCAATCAATGATTTTTCCTATCCTTTTAAAAACTCATTGTATTCCATTTCAATAGCAAGAAACTAGGTTGTGTTAATTCCCAAATCAATTGTAACATCATCAATCTCTAACTTAACCCATTTTATAATGTTGATCTCAGTCAGAGTATTAGATTCATCCTAGCTGATTAAAAATTTTGTGGAAGAGGTTGGATGTATGACAAGCGATGGATTTTCTAAACTTAGCTTCCTACACCTAGTAATAGGTTCTTTCAAACTTAACTTTTTTCACCCTCTAATAGGATCTTTCTAAGATGGTGTGGGTTCATTAGAACAAGAAGGCAAGGTAATATTAACAAAAAAATTAGCATGGGTTATTTCAGTGTCTAACTGAGTTAGTTCATTATCATGGTGGACTATTTTTAGGGTAGGTGACTAAATAGGCAATTAGTTTAGATTATTCTAGAGTTGATTGGAAGAACTACTATGAGATTGAGACTTGGTACTAAATCTACAACTGTGAAATCCTCTATCACCCTTATGTTTTACAAGATTAAAGGGTAAATTATTCAAAACATTCTAGAATTTAGGATCGGTTATATCAAAATGGATTGACATTCTGGATCCCCTACTAGCATACCTAAGGCTAAACTTTCTAGCCTTAAAACTCCCTCTAGGAAATTTTCTATCAGGTACCTCTTGATTTATATTGCCAAAATTATGATTCCTTCCCCAACCTCTATTATCATTATCACTACTTGAACCTGATTGGTCCTATCCTAACAAACTATATCCAATTTGAAATTTATTCAAAGATGATTATTATATTATATAAATAATATGAATATATCAAATATGAAACCATATAACTATTGTATTTCAAAATAATTTAAAAAAAAATCACTTATAAAATTTACACTATCAATAAATGATCATTTAACTGATTATACTAACTGAACTGAGTTATTCATATGAAAACTTCTAACTATGTCAAATATCATTATAATAATTTAGTTGAAACTTTAAAAATAAAATTATATTCCATAATTTTGTTTTCAACATATTATGTCATATTTTTTTGAGTTCTGTTCTCAATGTATGAATGTCATCTTAAAATACGTCATTCTCAAACTGAACCAATTCAAAATAATTGCAAAAAATATTTTCACAAAAGTCCTATTTATGACATTATGAACTACATGCTTTCTCATATTCAAAGAATCTAAAACCATAAAAAATATTTCATAAATATAAATTTTGACAATGTCATATCCTTTCCAAGTCATAACTACAAACTGAAAATCAACTTATAATTTTTTTTGAAACTATCAACATCCTTACTACATCATAAAATTCCAACTTGAAAACCCTAATGATTTCTCATAAACATATTCTACCAGAATTTTCCTATCATTGTTATTATTATTTGAATATCATCTTAAACATATACAATTCATGTATAATTCCCAAAACTACAATTCACATGCATTCTTCTAAATAAATTTCAATAAAAACTTTTCACACAAAAAATACTTTGGACATAATTATTATGTCAAAATTGAAACAACTTATCATGGCTTCTCAAAACTATCAATCATTTCAACGTCTTCAAAACTGACTTTGAGAAAAATACCCAGAATGTATATACTGAAATGTTTCCAAATAAATTCTCCATGGTAGATTAGAAATACATCGAACCCATCCATATAATATTTACATGAATATACAAAACTCATCTTGTATCAAACCCTAATATTAGTGAAATAAATATTCAAAATATAAATTGATTTGTTTCAAAAAAATGTCAATCTATTCTATTCAACCAATAGAAAACTTGAAATAGAACACTACATGTTCATAGCACATCTTCCAAATCATCTCAAACATGATTTGAGCATACTAAACTTTCATAAAATGACCATGTAGAACTTCTCCTTTAAAACCTCATGCATTTATGAAACTAATAGTTTCAAAATACAAACCGATATGAACAAAAATTACCACTATTATAAATAATCAAATAAAACTGAAACCCTAAAACTAAATAACATATATGCAAGAAACCTTCACATTCATTTTTAGAATACTATATTAAAATGGCCATTATAATATTTCCCAATTTTAACCTCAATGAATAAGATGAACATATAAAATCAAGCTAAAGTTATTTATCATTGATATCTCATGCAAAGAAATGATTTGACAACCACTAAACTCCAAGATTTTTTGACTTCTTTATTAACAATAATTCCAAAAATTATGCATGCAATAGTTTTAAGCAAACAGTTCAGAATATCAAAACATATCGAACCATGCAGACTCAAAACACTAAATTTCTTATATGCACTAGTCATAGTGAAAACTAACACCATTTTCCATAAAACTTTATTCATTTTCCTATCATGGCATACCTCAATAAGCTTTCCTAAAACTTTATACTTATAATTTCCCAAATACAAATCTCAAACTCCAATTTGACAGAGTGATGCTTCCACAGAAGAGCTTCACAAAATGATCAAAAAATGAAAACAAATGCTATTTTTAATCAATATTTAAGAATTAACTACCCGTGCCTATGTGCACTCATTTTATTGGCTCCTCAAATCAAAGTTAGTACGTAGCAGACCATCAACTTACTTAGCAATGTTATCAATTTTAGCCAATACCAATATGCTTCCTAAAATCATCATTATTTTATGTAAACAAAGTCATGTAAACCATGCATTAGATTCCCTTGAATCACCTATGATCTCACAAATATCATGAAGTATTGACTATACTTTGTATTTACTCAATCTACCAACTAGCTTGCCATGAAAACTACCAACTAAACTGCTAAAACATCAACTTGATATTTATCATTCAAACCACATAAAACCTTTCTGCCTCGATATTACCAAAATTCCAAAGTCAAGCAACAATTTTATTTAAATAGGTTTTTGAAATAATAGAATTAAACCATAAAACCTTTAAGCTTAAAAATAAACTTATCCAAATTACCTTTCAAATCACCTTGACCATTTTAGGATCTTCAAACTAGGTTTAGTTATATGACATTAAAAACTTAGGGTAGATAACATTTAAATTAGGACCTTTATCATAATGAATCATTTAGGATAAAAACTTAGAAACCCTTAGGATGCCTTGATATCTTTAGGAAATAATTTGTGTAAACTATAAAACCAAACTTATTCATGTCACCATAATGCCAAAATTCCAATTTATGATTGAAATATAAATGAAACTGATCTTGAAGATTTTTTATGATAAATCCTTACAAAGCTCACAATTGAGGATCAATTTAGATAACTAAATTCTATAATGATATTCATATAATGCATCCAATTTTGATAAAACCATAGAAAGTATTACTTATTTCAAACTAAAAATGCTATAACAATCATTGTAATCTAATCAATAGTTAATTGAAAACATATGACTAATCACAAATATTCTAAAATGATAATTACATATGCATATTTTATTCATTCATCTATTTATTCTTTTGGAAACCACTTTAATATAAATGTGAATTCACAAACAAATCATCACCCAAATCATTAATTGAAATATGCAAACTCAATTTACTACTAAATGACTTAGGTCCCCAAATTATAGTTTTAAACTTTATGATTGGGTCATCTCTATGGTAGGTAGGAATATTAATTTCAAAAAAAATTAAGGGGGTATGAAAAATAAGCATAACATTAGTGACCTTGCTAGTTAGTTTTGAATAATGAAATTGAGTAGCAATCAAATTGCCTAGTGTAAGAACATAATCTTGAGAGTGTGATCTAGGTAAATCATTTCTCAAGCAGCTATGTGTGAACCCATTTATAATTAGTTTCAATAAGGGGTGATATGTCTGGCTAGCATGTCATGAAGAAATTGAATGATATAATAGGGAAGTTTGGGTTGGATGCACAAATAAACATAAATGCCTCAAATACAATAGCCAAAAATAAAGTATAACTTCAAAAACTAGTTATAACTTAGCATATATTTATCATTTATAAATAAAACTAAGTTTATAAAGAATAATATCTGAAAAAAATTGATACTTACAGCTATAATGTAACATCTCCCTCCATAACATGAAAACTTCATCCAATTGAAACACTGGTTGATCTTTTCAAAAGTAAAGTCAAATAATAAAAAGCAACAAACAAAATAATAAAAAGTATAAAAATAAAAATAAAGAAGCCAAAACCAAAAATAAATAAAAATAAAACAAACAAATTTGACAATAAGCTAATCATGAAACAACTTTAAATGATGGTCGTTAGCTGAGTAACGTAACTGGTGTAGGAACATCAAGCTAGGAAATAACAAATTTGTGTTTTTGTCAATAAGGAATCAAAATTGGTCAAGTTTGGATATAATTTATGTCAAGAGACCTTTCAAGGTCCATTTTATGTGTTTGAGTCCATTTGGTTCCTCAAGGTGAACTATCTAGCTTGTAGGTGTTTTCCCTCCAAAACAGGGAATTTGAAAATTTAAATATTTGGGTTAAGATTTGAAGAGCAAAAACCTAGCCTAAGAGGGTTAGATGAAAGAATGATAGTATAATTGATTCAAGTAGTCTTGTAATGATTGTTCTTATTCATTTGTGTAAAGTAACCACTCACCCATGTGTTGGGTTGAGAAGTTAGGAAGAAGTCATGTAATTACTTTATTAACCAACATTGAAGTTGGTGTAAATAGAGATGGTACGTGAATTTTGGTGTTTTTAGAAAGGATATATATCTCTAGAGAGGGGAGAGGATGTTGTTTCCAAGGAGAGGGAGGAAAATAGAGAAAGAACAATTGTTCCAAATTCCTCAAGAAGTTGAATAGGTCCATTTGTGGACTATGTGTAATGAGATGTTGAATCAATGAACAAAGACAAGTAGAACATTATGTTGTATTTTTCAAGATTTTATGGATTGATCTATAAAATTATTTAATTTTTTAAAGATAACCTTGAATTCAATCTATATACAAACTATATATGTGCATGTCTACAGGTCTAGACCAAAGGATGTGAAATACAGTCTAAGGCAAGATTATTTATGTGTTTTATCAAGTTGGTGAATAGAAAATAATCATGGAATTAACCATTATTATTATTTGATTTTCATAAAACCTTAGGTGAATGAAAAAATGTTGTAATTTGAGACTCTCAAGCCAAATGTCTTTAATACTCAAAACCCCTGTTAACTATGTTACAGTCAAGGAATAAGATTAATGTTTGCATCTAAAGACATAGATCATCAGTGTATTAGGGTAATTATTGATGAGTGGAAAATTTTATTGAAATTCTCTTATTGATACCAATGAGGTAGGAACTTTTACACATAGGTTCTTGAGAAGAAATAAGTGTAGACAAACTGCTATATCCTATTTTGTAATAAAAAACCCTGTTAACAGTCTAGTGGCATGGTAAGTTGGTGAAGGTGTAAGAAGAGTAACTAGTTAGGAAATGGGTTTAAACATGAGAAAGTATATTAATAATTGGGATATAAATCCTTGAAAAATATCTTTTGAATTGAAATAAAGCCATCCATCTTAGATCATTGTTTGCACTGGGGCTATTTTTTTTGTCACAGTCAATCTTTAAAGGTAAGGGTAGAAACTGGAGAACATACATGATCTTGGTTAAGGTATTAGTATGTTTTAGAACATTAAATGAAGCACAAGACAATTCATAAATAACTCTAGTCACCTCTTATAATTTAAGTTGATTTTAGAACCCTTAAACTATCATATAAAGGTAATATCCTATTTACATAATTAGTGAGCTAAGGGAGGTTTAATTGACAATGGAAGTAGATGAATAATGAAATGAGTAAGTTATAGAATGAAGGTAGCTATGTGAAACTAAATTAAGGTCTAATTTTGAGGTAGAGAGTAGTGAAAGGTGGAAGGATAGTCCTAACAAACTCTTACACAGTTAATAAGAGAACATAATTGACTAAGTGTTCATTATTTTAAGCATGGAAAGGAATAAACAAGGACTATAGGCCATTGTTAAAGGTGAAGGGCATAAAAATGGACCTGGCTTAGTTTATTTGAAATTTTGAAATAACATATAACTCAAAATAATGGATTTTCAAGCCTCTCAGGCCTGTCCATACTAGTGAAACCCTAGAACTAGAGTTTTGACATTTTGGAGAGTTTTAACCCCAACAATTGGATAAAAATTTACAATAACTCTTGGTTCAAGGTGAAAAATTTGATGAAATTGGTTTGTGATTGGTATGTATGGATAGGTACAGATTTGACCACAGTGGTTTGGCTTAGGCCTATTTAAGGGGAATTTAACAAAAGAAGTGATAAATAGAATTGGTTTTAGACTATGAAACTTGATATAGATATGGATAAGGATAGAGTGTGCTTATAAATGGCCCTTGAACTTCTTTAATAGTTATGAGTTGTTCGTAGTAGGCAAAATACAAAAATAAAAGGTTACAAGCCTTAAGAGAGTGTGGTGAGCCTCGGGAGTGGAAAAAAAATTTGAGAAGTGTTTGGTCACTTGAGTAGGGTATATATAAGTTCATCATGATCATTTAAGATCATAAATGTAAATAATTTTATTATTATAAGCTTAAACCAAGGAGTGGTCCTAGAGACCTAATGGGCTACATAGTATGAAAGCTAGTAAACACCCAAGGAAAAGTTTGTGAAGGGGAAGCATTATAAGAGATGGTAAATGAATAGGAAGTCATATAAAATAGGTTATTTATATCAATAAATGTTTTTATGATAAAAATACATAGGTACATATGCAAAGAGACTATTTAGACCTCATCAAAAAAGAGAAAGATTGAGCTAAACATGGAATTTTGAATGGCAAACTATTAGCTAAATGTGATCAGTTGGATTGGGAGCCATGTATTGATGGTTATGATGACTTCTAATAAATATCTCTACATCATTTGGTATCAGATCAAGGAAATGTAAGTTTGGGTAAACTTGTGTTTTGATTTCTTTATAACTTGTTGACTCGAGTTGAATGCATAATGTCATGAGATATTCATGAGAAAAATAACCTTATAGGGTATTGAGGGAGAATAATGTTGTAGGTATGATATAATAAGGTCATAATAGAGAATTATAAGAGTGATAAAGATAAGTGAGAAAGCCCCAAATTAATTTGAGAAGGACAAGAAGCTAGTCAAGAGAAGGCTAGAAAATATAGAAGAAAAATAGAGCATTGAAGCTCCAAGAGAGAAGAGGGAAGAAAGAAGACTCCAAAAGAGATTCAAAGAGGATAAGAAGAGATACCAAATAGAGGAAAGTTACAAAATAGGTCTAAGAAGCAATATTGATAATTTTGATAAGAGGAAGGTCAATATATGCCTAAAAACAAAGAAGAATGGAGGAGATGGATATAGAAAAGGAAGTAGAAGATATAAGAAGAGAATTGGGGAAATGTATATAGAGGATAGAGCTCATGATGAAGATAATAATAGAATAATAAAGCTAATGGGATAGATGGAATGTGATAATAAAAGTGAAGTGGCCACTAGAGTCACTTGTGAGAAGAAGAAGGCACAAGAAAAGTGTCTTGAAAGATGAGAATAAGAAAAAGAGAGCAACCCAAAAAGGAATGAGAAGAGATATTTTGCTAAGTGAGCATCAAGAAAAAGAGATAGATAATAGGGTTCTCACTAAGGAGAATAATAAGGAGAAATAAGTGCTAAGAATAGCACATGAGGGTGAATTTTAAGAAGATAAGATGCACAATGTCTATGCTAACAACATTCAAAGAGACTATATGCTCTCTCATTTTATTTTCTAACATTACTTTCAAGTTTGTGTTTGTAGGTATGAATAAAAATGTGATCAAGGCCAATCATGATGCCTCAAAGTTGATGAAGAATGGTTCAAGAACACTACCCATGAAGTGTAAAGAAGATGACAATGAAAAATAATCTCTTGAAGAAGATAAGGTGATGAAGATTGAGAGCATGCCACATTTATAAGATGAAGATAATTAGGAATACTATGATGCATTGCCATGCGTAGAAACTAAAATAAAGGAGATGGTACACCAAGAAGATAATAAGGTCACCCAAGAATACTTTAATGTCATTCATGAAGACATAATCTTGCAATAGTTGCTTTTGGAGGTGAATGAATGTTTGAATATTGATTTTTATTGGATAAGTGAAGAGGAAAATAATGATATGTAGGTTGAGAGAAATAATGATAGATTTCAAACCTCAAAATGAAAACAAGGTTATGGATATGTATGGCCTAAATGGCTTAAATAAATAGGTGATTAGAAGAAGGAGATGAAACTAAAACAAGAGGTCAAATAAAGCAAAATCATGGTTAGAACATAAGCACAAGTGTGGAGAAAATGGACAAAAGGAAAAGTACACCAAGAAGGCATGATAGATGACCAAAACAAGAGGTATGTGAGTGATGAAGATATAAACAAGTGGTATCATAATAAAGTACAAGATATCAAATTTGTGGTAAAAATCATGATAATAGTGCAAGAATATCATATTGCAAGTGTGCTCCAAGAAAGCATGAAAGTAGATGAAGATAACAAGCCTACAAAGCAAGTAAAAGAGATGGTGCATGTAAACCAAGATAAATTAATGAAGGTAAATCCATGTATGAAAGAATATTAATGAATAATATAAGATAAGTGTTTTCAATTTCTTTTTATGATGAAATGTTTGAAATTGATTTCAATGATGAAGACATATTGTACATATAAATAATGGCATTAATGAATGGGTGTGTAGCAAAGCAAGTTGATCAAGAATAATATCAAAGAGTACTTGAGAATAAATATATGTAACATTATAAGGTTTATATGAATCTAAAAAATGAGGGAGTCCAAGGAGAATACAAACAATAATCTTCCCAAGACAATGAAGAACTAAGTACACCAAGGTTTGATGAGGATTTTGAGGAGATAGATACACTAAAGCTGCAAAAAGAGATAAGGATGTTAAAAGAGGTATTAATTCCATAAAATAGTCTGAAAATAGGTGAGTTACAATAGGTTAAGGTCAAAGATGAACTTTAAAAAAATTAAAAGGAGGAGCATCAAAGAGAAGCATAAAAAATTGAGAAAACAAGGACACAAGCCAACAAACACATAGAGAATGAACAAGTCAATAAGGTGAGTGATTTTCATAATATAAGCACAATATGAGATTAAATTTTATATACATGAATATTTGAGGCCAAATATTGGTCAAATAACAATGTACTATGATAAGGATGAAAAGAATAAAAGGTTGCTCTTGCATAGTGAGCAAAGTGATAGAAAAAGGCATCAAAATGTCAAGGAGTTTGAAGAAGAGATAGAAAAAGAGAGTGTAGATAATCAAAGGAAAAAATATGGCATGCATAAGAGGAAATTAGATCCTAATTAATAATAATATATCATGAACAAGAAGAAAGCAATATTATACAAGCAAGAATTAAGAGAAAACAATGAGAAGACAAGCTATCAAATGAGTAAGGAAAAGAATAATAAACACCAAATGGTTGTAACTGAGTATGAGGAGATTCCAAGTGACCTAGAACAAGATAAAATTAAATAAATTAAGAAGCTATAATGGTTGTAACAATTCATGGAGATGTAATATGCATGGACAAGAAAGCTAGACAAAGCTACAAAGAAAACGAACACGCATTGAGCAAGAAAGAAGGAACTAGGAATGAATAACAGTAATCAAGAAAGAAGTAAGGACCCTAAAAATATAAATTGGAAGGAAATAAATAAATATTTACTCTCAAGTTTTCTCCCTCCTAGGGAGTATGATGCAGGAACATCAAGCTAGGAAACAACAAATTTGTGTTTTTGTCAATAAGAAGTTAAAATTGGTCAAGTTTGGATATAATGTATGTCAAGAGACATTTCAAGGTCCATTTCATGTGTTTAAGTCCATTTGGGATCCTCAAGGTGAACTATCTAGTTTGTAGGTGTTTTCCCTCCAAAATAAGGAATTTAAAAATTCAAATATTTGAGTTAAGATTTGAATAGCACAAACCTAGCCTAAAAGGGTTAGATGAAAGAATGATGATATAAGTGAGTTAAGGAGTCTTGTAATGAGTGTTATTAGTCATATATGTTATGGTCATAAGTTCGAAGACATGTTTATGTAAAGTCACGCACCCATGTGTTGGGTTGACAAGTTAGGAAGAAGTTTTGTAACTACTTTATTATTCAACATTGAATTTGGTGTAAATAGATATGGTACATGAATTTTTGTTTTGTTATATAGGATAGAGGGGAGAGTAGGTAATATCCAAAAAGAGGGAAGAAAGTAAAAAAAGAAAAATTATTCCAAATTCCTCAAGATGTTAAATAGGTTCATTTGTGGATTGTGTGTAATGAGATGTTGAATCAATTAACAAAGATAAGTAGAACATTGTGTCGTATTTTTCAATCTTTTTTGGATTAAACTATGTAAGTATTTAAATTATTTAAGAGAACCTTCAAGGCCATCGATATATAGACTATATATGTGTATGACTATAGGTTTGGACTAAAGAATGTGAAATACAGTCCAAGGCAAGAGTATTTGTGTGCTTTATTAAGTTGATGAATAGAAACTAATCATGGCATTAAACCTTATTAGTATTGGATTTGTGTAGACCCTCAAGTGGATGAAAGAATTTTGTAATTGGAGACTCTCAAACCAAATATCTTTAATACTCAAAACCTCTGTTAACTGTGTTACAGTCAAGGAATAAGATTAATGTTTAGGTATAAAGACATAGATCATTAGTGTATTAGGGTAATGATTGGTGAGTGGAAACATTGATTAAAATGTTATCATTGAAACCAATGAGGTATGATCTTCTACACATAGGTTCTTGAGAAGAAATAAGTGCAGACAAATTGTTATACCCTATTTTACAATAAAAAAAACTTATTGATAGTCTAGTGGCATGGTAAGTTGGTGATGGTGTAAGAAGATTAGCTATTTAGGAAGTGAATGGGTTTAAAAATGATAAAGGATATTAATAATTGGGATATAAATCCTTGAATAATAACCTTTTAATGGAAATAGAGCCATCTATCTCAGATCACTATTTGCAATAGGGTTATTTTATTTATCACAATCAATCCATAAAGATAAGGGTAGAAATTGGATAACATGCATGATATTGGTTAAGTATTAGTATGTTTTATAACATTAAATTAAAAACAAGACAATTCATAAGGAAATCTAGTCACCTCTTAGAATTTAAGTTGAGTTTAGAACCCTTAAACTATCATACATAAGTAATACCTTATTTACACAATCAGTGAGCTAAGGGAAGTTTAATTGATAATAGAAGTGGATGAATAATGAAATGAGAAAGTTATATCATGAAGGTTTAAGTTTGAGGTAGAAACTAGTGAAAGGTGGAATGATAGTCCTACCAAACTCTTACATAGTCAATAAGAGAACATAGTTGACTAAGTATTCATTATTTTAAGTATGGAAAGGAATAAACAAGGACTCTAGGCTATTGGAAAAGGTGAAGGGCATAAAAATATACTTGTATCAGTTAATTTTAAATTTTTAAACAGCATTTACCTCAAAATAATGGATTTTTAAGCCCCTCAAGCCTATGTATGCTAGTGAAACCCTAGAACTAGAGTTTTGACATTTTAGAGAGTTTTAACTCAAGGAATTGGCTAAAAATTTACAATAAATCTTGGTTCAAGGTGAAAAAATTGATTAATTTTTTTTTGGATTGGTATGGTATGGATATATATGGATTTGACCACAATGGTTTGGCTTAGGCCTAATTAGGCCTATTTAAGGGGACCTTAACAAAATAAGTGATAAATAGAAGTGATTTTAGAATGTGAAACTTGACATAGATATGAAGAAGGATAGAGGGTGATTATAAATGGACCTATAACTTCTTGAATATTTATTATTTGTTTGTACTAGGTAGAATACAAAAATAAAAAGCTATAAGCCTTAGGAGAATGTGGTGAGCCCTGGGAGTGGAAATACAAGTTGAAAAGTGTTTGGTCACTTGAGAAGGGTTTATAAAAGTGAATTATGATCATTTAATATCATCAATGTAAATAATTTGATTCTTAGAAGCTTAAACCAAGGAGCAATCCTAGAGACCTAATGGGCTACATAGTGTGAAAGCTAGTGAACACCCAAGGAAAATTTTGTGACGGGGAAGCATTGTAAAAGATGGTCAATGAATAAGAATTCATATGATAGAGGTTATTTATATAAATAA
This sequence comes from Torreya grandis, assembly GCA_037957365.1. NCBI lineage: Eukaryota > Viridiplantae > Streptophyta > Pinopsida > Cupressales > Taxaceae > Torreya > Torreya grandis. The sequence continues at coordinate 40,258 of JARHVA010004798.1, read as the reverse complement.
ATTATTTTATGATAAAAATACATAGGTACATATGCAAAGAGAATATTTAGACCTTATCAAAAAAGAGAAAGATTGAGTTAGACATGACATTTTGAATGGCAAACTATTAGGTGAATTTGATTAGTTAGATTGGGAGCCATGTATTGATGGATATGATGACTTATCCTCAAGATATATGCATCAGTAACTAATTCCCATCAAGATATTTCAAATAAAAAACATTATTTTAAAGTATAATTACATCTCGATAAGGACCAAGCCATAATGAATCAAATTTATTATGTTTGCTCGATTCTTCATGAGCTTTGTCCCAGTATAAAACTACATCACCAACTTTAAAATTTTTATTAATAACTTTATTATTGAAAAAAAAATTAATTTTTGTTTAGCCCTTTTTAATTTCTATATTGATGTTGCTTTGGACTCATCAAGATTTATTAGATCATGTAATCTTTGTTCAGTTAAATTTGTATCTTTAGCAACATATTGTAAAGTAGTTATAGCTAAATATATCTAAAGTTCTATTGGTAAGGTGGCCACAAATCCATATGCTAACATAAAAGGTGAATAACTGGTTGTTACCTTAACAATAGTTCTATAAGTCTATAAAGCTTCAAAAAATTTAAGATGTTAATTTCTTTTATTTTCACAAACTAATTTCTTCATGATTGAAATCATATTTTTATTTGTTGACTTAGCTTGACCATTTATTTAAGGGTAATATTTAGATGAGTGACTATAGATAAAAGATTATTTTCATAAAAATTCTATAAATTCATTCAAAATAAATTGAGGTCCATTATCAAAAATGATTTCATACAAAACTCCAAATCTAGAAAAAATATGATTTTCTTAAAATGAAATTACTTCACCTTTTATAAAACTTTTAAGAGCTTTAGCCGCAGGTCACTTAGTGAATTAATATCTCACTATCAATGTATACCTATGACCAGCTGATGAAGGTGGATGTATATCTAAAATAAATTCAATACCCTATTTCGTAAATTATTTTTCAGGTATAACAAGATTTAAAGCAATTGCAGGCAACTTATCTCTACTAACAAAAAATTGACATAGTATACAAGAATCAACCAACTTATAAGCAATTTGAAATAGTGTAGGCCAATAATAACCAGGTTGTAAGATCTAATAAGCAGTGTGTTTTGTATCATAATATCCACTGTAATTTCTTTCATTACAACCTCTAAGATTTTTTTGAATTTGATCATGCATAAGGCATCTTAATACAACTCCATCTCTATTTCTATAAAACAAAAAAAATCTAATAAACAAAAATTTAAAGATCTTAAACATAAGGAACGTCTTTGATTTTTATCAAAATTATTAGGATAAGATCACTATTGAAAATAAAAGACTAAGTCTTGATACCAATCATCTTCAGCCAACATACAATTCCATTCATTTATTTCAAGACCAAATTTGAAATTTTTAAAAAAAATTATGGTCTCTAAATGAGGCTTTGCATTCAAATTATCATCAACTAATAAGACCAAAACATTAATATTTGAAGAATCATTTTTAGATAAATGTTTTTCCAAGCCATTACCTTTAATTATTTTTGAAGTTTCAAATTCAAGATCAAAATCTTGAATCATAATATATACTTTGGAAGCCTTCCTTGAATGATTGGTTATTTCAAAAGATAAAATAAAATAGGGACTTTACTTTGGAAGCCTTCCTTGAATGATTGGTTATTTCAAAAGATAAAATAAAATAGGTACTTTACTTTGGAAGCCTTCCTTGAATGATTAGTTATTTCAAAAGGTAAAATAAAATATGTACTTTAGATCACACTAAAAATTTATTTTTCATCAATAAATACCAAAATTTAATTAAAGAGAAAATTAATGAGAAAACAAATTTTTCAATAAAAGGGTACCTAGTTTCAACATCTTTTAGAACTTGACTCATGTAACCAATTGGATTTTCATTATTATTTTCAAATTCTTGAGTGATAATAGCTTTAATTGCTTTTTTAGTATCATTAACATAAAGAATTAATGCATTATTTAAATCCAGTTTATCAAGAACTAGAGCACTTGTAATGACATTTAACATTATTGAATGCTAAATCAGCACCTTCATCTCAAGTATAAATTTTATCTTTTTTAAGCAATAATTTAAAGGATTAGACTTATCAACAAAATCTAATATGAATTTTATAACAAAGTTAATTTTACCTAAGAAAGATCATAAACTAGATTGATATTTAGGAGAAGGTAATTCCTTAATGGCTTTAATACATTTGAGATATATAGAATTGTCATCCTTATAAATGATATATATTAATAATTTACCTTTGGTGATATTAAAAATTGATTTTTTTAGATTCAAACAAACAATTTACTTTTTACATCATATGAAAACTTTATGAAGATGATCTAAATGCTTTTTTCATCTTTTTGAATGAATGGTGAGATCATCAAGATAGACTTGAATAACAATGCCAATCAAGTCATAAAAGGTAACATGCATAGCTCTTTGAAAATTAGTTCATGCATTCATTAATCCAAATGAAATTTTGTTAAAAGTAAAATTCTCTTTACAAATATTAAAAATGGTTTTATGTCTATCTTTAGGATTTATAAAAATCTAATTATAATCAGAAAATCTATCTAATAACGATATCATTTCTGATCTTACAACCTATTATAAAATTTGATCTATACTTGGTAGAAAAAAATTATCTTTAAAGCTAGCTTATTCAAGTCCTTAAAATCAACACACAATCTAATATCATCAACTTTCTTCTTAACTAATACTAAATTAGTTATCTAGTTAGATATTTTATAGGAAAAATGACATCAGCATCAATCATTTTATCTAGCTTTTTGTTAATAGTGTCTTCTAATAAAGGGTTAATTCTTCATATTTTTTATTGTACAAGTTTAATACCAGGTTTTATAGGTATATCATGTTTAACAATATCATTATCATAACCTTTAAGATCTTTGTATGACCATGTAAATACATCAATAAAGTATTTAAATAATTTAATGAATTTTACCTTCTCACTTGCAGTAACTTGAATTCCTAAATACACATATTTACGATTCTCTTTTATCCCTAAATTTATATGAATAGTTTCACCTATGATTATCTTGGAAGGTTATTATGTTCTAAATATTTTGGGTTGATCATTAGTTGTAAACATAGATTCCAAACTTACTAAACTAGTAGGCAATTTATTAGTACTTAATTGTATATAATATCTACAATTTAATAGGTAATCATCATGATTAAATTAATTATATTTAATAAAAGAATATATTTATTCATCACAACTAAAAACAAACCAACTATCATTTAAATTAAAAAATTTAGATCAAAAAATTTTAGCATAAGAAAAGTCTGTGATTGGTTCACTTTCACTTAGAGTTGGGTTAGATGCAAAAACAACAAGCTTATTAGCTCTATTATTATATTCTCTAAAGATGTGAGTGATATTTAAAGCCTCAAAATTTTTAAGACAAAATATTTTGAGTATAATTATGTAGATGAGTTTGATTAGTTTTATAAAAAAATTGAACTTCCTTAGGAACTAATTCAGAATCTCTAAAGACTTATAAATGTTTAAAATTAAATTCAATATTTTTTTTCAAACCTAAATATAATGCTTTAAATTCTATTGTATTATTAGTGGCTTTAAAAGATAATTTGTAAGCATAATGGAATATATTACCAACAAAAGAGATTAAATAAATTCTAGCACTATTTCCTTGTTGAGAATAGGCTCCATCAAAATAAAGCGACCATAAAATATTTTTCTCAAAGAATTCTTCATGTTGATTTTCTAATTCATCTAAATTCAATAGCTCATAAGTTTCAATTCTTGTCTCAATATAAGTAATAGTTGAAGAATCAGAGGATTCTATAGATGTACTAGACCAATATTCTCTTTTTATAAAAGAAATTTCATTATTAATAGGAACTCATGTAATATCTTTTCTAACAAAATCACTAGTTATTTTTGACCAATCTCTTCCTAATAACATAGTATAATTACTAAGAATACCTAAAATTTGAACATTAGTCATACATCTAATTATTTCATCTTGAGTAATCTTAATGACAATGTCCTAAAATTTACCACAACTTTTAATTTGTCTAGAATCAAAACCATAAAGCTTCCTAGGCTCACTAGTTGTTAAATGAATGTTTTGATAAGAATTATTTGCTAAATTACTTGAAGAAGTGTTCTGAATTATTATACCTTTATTATTAGAAGAATAATCATTATTTGTTGTTATTTAATTTTGAGAAGAACTATAATCTTTATTTCTAGTATTAGCAACATAAGCACCCTCATTTTCTGATGGATCACTAAGATCACACATATTTTTGTTGTCTTCTAAATCATCAAATATACAATTCTTTCCTTGAATAAACTTTCTAAATTTCTGAACAACAATACATGAATCTGGACCATGATCCAATTCACACACATTATAGTAATAAACATCTTTATTTTTACTTCAACCATATTTATATTATATGAAGAAGGTTTATCATTCAATTATCTTTTAATAGTGACCAGTTCATTTCCTAGATTTTAAATGGCTTTTATAATTTTTGTATTATCTAAATTTAAACTTATAGAAGACCTATCTTTAAACCCAATCCATTTAATTTTTTTTTATTTAATTAAAAATGTTATAGTTTCATCATATTCTTTGATATATTTATCTTCTACGTCCATTTTATATTTTAAAGATAAAGCACTACAAAAGTAAAGTCTAGATAATTTTTTAGAAGGTCTAAAATCATGAGTAATCTTTTGGTGTAACTTAGTAAATATGGTAATGAAATGATAAATGGTCTCACCCAGATCAAGAGAAAATTTAGAAGATAATTGATTAAGTTTAGATCTTATTTAGCTTTTTCAAAAGCTAATTTAATCTAATCTTCAATATCTTTCTAATTACTAATAGCTTTAGTAGGTAAACTAACAAAAGCTTGATAAGCTTGTCCTTCAAATGTTTGAGAAAAAATTCTTAAACAAATCTTTTCACTTATAATACCAAGATTAACACAAACTAACTTACATGAATCTAAATTATTTTCCCAAGATTCTCCAGAAGCTCTAAATTTTTTTGATATATTTAATCTTTTTAGTGAAGGTAACTTACCTAGATGATTTCCAATGTTAAGTGGATTTATAGAAATTCATGGATTTAAAGTTATCTATTATTATACTTCATCTTCAAAACTATATTCATCTTCAATGAGATTATTCTAATCTCTATTGTCTTGTAGACCTCAAATCATGTATTGTATTCTCTCTTCTAGTTGATCTCTCATTAGAAGTTTCAGCAGTCTCTTCTACTTGAATTGATTGATTATCTTGAACTTGATTTACCTGATTTAATTATAGATTTATATTGATAGGTTTTTAAAATATAACCAAATCATTAAAAAAAATAGAATCAAAAGGAAAATGAAATCTAGGTCTAAGATGAACAACTAAAACTCTAGTTCTATCTTCCCAAATTTGTCTATTTATATTTAAAATGTCTTGTTGAGTCTCACGAGTAAGATTAGAATATTAATACATCTCAAATTCTATAGTTTTTTTTCTTTATTTATCACTTAAATGAAATGTTGAAGATTATGACGATGATTATAACATGCATAAAAAATTAAATTAAAAGCAACATCAACTTAATCATCAGTAATATCAATTCAAGGTTGGATAATAGGAGGCTATCCTCCAAGTACCATGAGCAAGAAGAAAATATAGCTTTAAATAAATAAGATCTATGAAATATTTTCTCAATAGAGTCATCAAATTTGTTGACAATAAAAATTATTTCATCAACTAATCAACCCTTTCACCTATTATGAAGGTTAAGTTAGAATCATACTAGTCTAATAGTTCTAAAGGTTCAATTACGATCATAAAGATGTGAGAGGTCATTAAATGTTATATAAAATAATAAATAAGCTATAAAATATAACATATTCCATTATAATGTAAGAAATTCATTTATCAAATAATGAATCAGTTTAGCTATGAATATGTAATCTATCCTATCCATTAGAGAAGGCCTATAAACAAGATAATATCTTTAAAGAAAGAAATCTAATTCAATAATATAATATTTTATCAAAGTAATATATTGATGATACTTAAGAATAACATAAAAATTATAAACCAGAAGTATCACAATAATATAAAATTAAGATAAATTAAAGATGAACAAATCTTATAAAAAACAAGCAACCAAGAAGAACTCAACAAATCAAAATAAAATAAAATAACAACCAATAAAATAAAAGATAACAAAATAATTAAGAAAAAGTAAAGTATTAAATATAAATAAAACTATAAACAAAATAAACTAAAACATAACTAAATTTATAACTATAAAACTAACTAAATCTAAAATACTAAATTATTAAAGAAAAAAAGCTAATCTAAAAAAATTATCTTTAAAAAAAATAGAAATAAATAGTAAGTTAAATACAAAATCAAAAGTAAAGCATGCTAAAGATTAGATAAAATAGAAAATAAAATTAGATCAATTAAAAATTAATTAAATCAAATTAAACTAAATTAAATTTAAAGTTAAAATAAATTACAATATAGACAAAACATGCAAGTCTCAATTGAAAGAGTCGTCTTAGTAAAATAGATCAATTTTATTTGAGAAACCAACATCTTCTTTACAAATATTTTAAAAATATAATTTTAACAATCAATTAGATCAACAAAGTGTTGTAAAGAATGATGTTTTCATTATTATTCAGATTAATACTCAGATTATGTATATAAGACTAGAAGAAGTAATCATCTAAAGATGTTAAACTTGACAAACGTTAGATAATATGTTATAAATCATAATATAAAACTAGTTATACCTATGTTGTCTAAGTAATATACTCAACCATCATAGAATGTGCCATTGATCTATCTACAAAAATTATGCTATCTTAGAGAAGTTGAATAGAAGAGAGATAAATGATTGACTTTTTAATGTTTAAGTCTTCAATACCTATGTTATTCCTCCTCTTTAAATAAATTTTTGATCTCCTTTTATACTTAAAATTTAATTGAAATAAGTTTTAACTAACCTTTAATTTGTTACTTATTAAATTAACTAATTGACTTTTAAAAGTCAATTAATATAAACACTTATTAGTTAAGGTTTATTTAAGATTTAAAAGTCTTAAGGGATCAAATATTTGAATATATATCGAGTATTTCCTAATGGGTGGGGACCCTTATTCAATTAATAATAATAATAAATTTATATTTCAATAAATAATTATATAAATCAAAGTTTAATGATATCTTTATCTAGTCCCCAAGGTTATACCTCAATGGTAAGACATTACAATAGTGACCACTAGGTCACAGGTTCGAGCTTTGATTGAACCATGAGCATCGAGTGGGGCACTAGTGTAAGGCAAAGGGATTAGTTCATTGGAATCTCTTGATGATATCATGTTGAAGTGTGTGTTAGTTCATTGGTTCTAACATGGTGATAATATCATGCCAGAAAAGTTTCAAGACACCCTCGATCACCAAGAAAATGATATCCTTATCTATATTAATTCTATAATGCATATTATCAAAATTACTTAAGAATATATATATATATATATATATATATATATATATAAATAATTCTCTTATAATTTCAAAGTATCAAAATTTGAAAGTACTTAAGTTTTGCAACTTAAAATTTTAACTCAAAATGAAAAGTTTATCTTTATAATAACCAATTATCATCAAAATCATGTAGGACCTCAATTATTAGTTTTTCCTATTCATTCAAACACTCATTTTATTCCATTTCAATAGTAGGAAACTGGTCTAGCGTAGTTTTTGAATCACTTGTAACATCATCAATCTTCAACTTAACCCACTTCATAACTTTGATCTCAATCAATGTATTTGATTCATCTTGGCTGATTGAATATTTTTTAGAAGAGGTTGGATTTATGAAAAGTAATGGATTTTCCAAACTTAGCTTCCTACACCTAGTAATAGGTTCTTTCAAACTTACCTTTTTGTACCCTATAATAGGATCTTTATGTGATGGTGTGGGTTCATCAGACCAAGAAGTCAAGGAAAGATTAACAAATTTTTTATCATGGGCTATTTCAGTGTCTAGCTGAGTTGATTCATCAACATGGTGGATTATTTCTAAGGTAGGTGACTGAATAGGTATTGAGTTTTAATTATTCTAGAGTCGACGAGAATAACTACTATGAGATTGAGACCTAATTCCAAATCTATGGTCATGAAACCCTTTGTTACCCCTATAGTTTGCAGGATTAAAGGGTAAATTATTTAAAATATTCTAGAATTAAGGTTTGGTGGCATTAAAATGGATTAAAATTTTGGCTCCCCTACTATCATATCTAAGGCCAAACTTTCTAGCCCTGAAACCCCCTATAGGAAATTGCCTATTGGGTGCCTCTTGATTTATACTACCAGAATTATGATTCCTTCCCTAGCCTCTGTTATCATTATCTATACTTGAACCTAGTTGGTCTCAGCCTAATATCCTATATCTAATTTGAAATAAATTTAAAGATGATCATTAAATGACTGAGAAATAACATGAATATATCAAATATGAAATCATATAACCATTGTATTTCAAAATATCAAAATCTCAAACACTTATAAAATTTTCACTATCGACAAATGATCATTCAATTGATTCTACTGATTAAATTGAGTGATTCATATGAAAACCTCTAACTATGTCAAATATCATTGTAGTATTTCAATTGAAACTCTAAAAATAAAATTATTTTTCATAATTTTATTTTCAATATATTCTGTCATATTTTCTTGAGTTTTGTTCTCAATGTATGAATGCCATATTAAAATATATTCCATCCTCAAACTAAACCAATTCAAAATAATTGAAATAAATATTTACAAAAAATTCTTATTTATGACATTATAAAATGCATGCTTTATCATATTACATAGAATCTAAAACCATCAAAAATATTTCACAAATATAAATTTTGACAATGTCATATCCTTTCCAAGTCATAATTACAAATTGAGAATCAACTTATAAAGACTTTTTAAAACCATCAACATCCTTACTACATAATAACATTTCAACTTAAAAACCTTAATTATTTCTCATAAACTTATTCTACCAAAATTTTCTTATCACTATTACTACTGTTTGAATATCATCTTAAACATATATAACTCATGTCTAATTCCCAAAACTGTAATTCACATACATTCTTCTAAATAAATTTCAACAAAAAATTTTCACATAAAAAGACTTTTGACATAAATTATATTTATTTCAAATCATTATGTCAAAACAAAAATAAATTATCATGGATTCTCAAAACTATTAATCATTTCAATATCTTCGAAACTGAATTTGAAAGAAATACCTAGAATGTATATACTGAAATGTTTCCAAACAAATTTTCCATAGTAGACCCCAAATACATCAAACCCATCCATATAATATTTTCATGAATATACATAACTCATATTGTACCAAACCCTAATATCAATGAAATAAAACTTCAAAATACAAACTGATTTGTTTCAAGAAAACATTACTGTATTCTATTCAACCAATAAAATACTTGAAATAAAACAATACATGTTCATAGCATATCTTTCAAATCATCTTAGATACAATTTGAGCATATTAAACTTCCATAAAATGACCATGTAAAAATTCTCCTTCAAAGCCTCATGCATCTACAAAACTAATAGTTTTAAAATATAGATTGGTATGAACAAAAATTACCACTGTCACAAATAATAAAATAAAACTGAAACCACAAAATTGAATAACATATATGCAAGAAACCTTCACATTCATTTTCAGAAAACCATATTAAACTATCATAATATTTCCTAGTTTTAACCTCAATGACCAAGATGAATAAATAACATCAAGCTAAAAGCATTTATCATTGATATCTCATGCAAAGAAATGATTTGAAAACCACTAAACCAAGATTTTTTGACTTCTTTATCAACAACAATTCTAAAACTTATGCATGCAACAGTTTTAAACAAATAGTTCAAAATATCAAAACTTATTTAACCATGCAAAATCAAAACACTATATTTCTTATATGCACCAGTCACAATGAAAAATACCACCATTGTACTTAAAAATTTATTCATTTTCCAATCATGGTGTACCTAAATAAGCTTTCCTACAATGTTTTCCTTACAATTTCCCAACTACAACTCTCAAAATCCAATATAAAAGAGTGATGCTTTCACAAATGAGCTTCATAAAATGACTAACAAACAAAAATAAATGTTATTTGTAATCAAAACTTGAGAATTAACTATCCATGCCTACATGCACTCATGTCATTGGCTCATCAAATCAAGGTTATTACTTAGAAAACCACCAACTTACTTAATGATGCCATAAATTTTAGCCATTACCAATATTATTGTTAAAATCATAGTTAATTTTCATAAACCAAAGCATGTACACCATGCATTAAAGTCCCTTGAACTACCTATGATCTCACAAAGATCTTGAAGCATCCACTATGCTTTGCATTTACTCAATCTTCCAACTAGATTGCCATAAAAATTTCAACTAGACTATTAAAACATCAACTTGTCATTTGTCATTCAAACCACATAACACTTTCGTGCTTTGAGATTACCAAATTTCCAAAGTCAAGCAACAAGTATTTTTTAAATAGGTCTTTGAAATAATAAACTTAAGCCATAAGACCTTCAAGCTTGAAAATAAACTTATCCAAATTACCTTTTGAAATCACCATGACCATTTTAGGATCTTCGAACTAGGTTTAGTTAAATCACATTAAAAACTTAGGGTAGATAACATTTAAATTAGGACCTTTAACATAATGAAGTATTTATGATTAAAAATTACAACCCCTTAGGATGCCTTGATATACTTAAGAAATAATTTATCTAAACTATAAAACAAAACTTATTCATGTCACCATAATGCCAAAATTCCAATTTATGATTGAAATATATATGAAATTGATCTTGAATATTGTTATGATAAATCCATACAAAGCTCACAGTTAAAGATAAATGTAGATAACCGAATGCTATCATTATAGTCATATAATTCATCCAATTTTGATAAAACCATAGAAATTATTACTCATTTCAAATTGAAAACACTATAATAATCACTATAATCCAATCAATAGTCAATTGAAAACATATGACCGATCATAATCATTTTGAAATAATAAATACATATACATATTTTATTCATTCATCTATTTATGCTTTTTAAAACCACTTTAATATAAATGCGCATTCACAAAAAAATCATCACCCAAGTCATTAATTGAAAATATGCAAACTCAATTTGTTATTAATTGACTTAGGTCCCCAAATTATAGTTTTAAACTTTATGACTAAGTCATCTTTATGGCAAATAGGAATATTAATTTTAGAAAAAATTGAGGGGGTATGAAAAATAGGCATAACATAGTCCTTAATTTATTTTAAGACATGTATCATACAAAAACACCCTTTGTACTCTCTCTCTCTCAATACATATATACTCCATTGTATCCACTTCTTTCATTACTTCATTCTACTTACATGACTCAAACATATCTTTCTCTTATCATAGAGGTACATAGGTCTAAATTCCTAATTCATAGATTCAAGGTTATTATCTTTTTATGAGTACTATTATGACCCTAACCTACTTATTTATAACCCCCTTATGCATACAAACATATTCATCAATTTTCAAGTCTACAATTTTCATTGAACTTCACTTTTCTTATTTATGTATGCCTCTTCTTCTAGTAGCCTATTTTATACAAACCTCCTAGGTTAGGAAAATATATAGAGGCTCTAAAAAAAATACACCTTTGAATACCCATTATCCCTTTCTTTTTTCATAAAAAATTTCAGGGCTCAATTCCCATTATAACCTGCCCAACTCTACACACTCTTCTTCCAATTAGGTCTCTCTTAGGCCTAGTCAAACACACAAGCTTAAAATTCATACAATACAATTATTTAATAACCTAAAACCTTAATAATCTTATATAGGACACTAAAACAGAAATTATTACCAACTTTCAATATTTTTAGCTAGTTCAAGTAAAATATATTGGAATTTCCTTTTTGAAACCCTAGTCTCAACTTTCACAAGCTTGTACAAGGTCGAGAGGAAATAAAAAGGTATTTTGAGAGTTTTTAGATAACTTAAAAAGGTAAAAAAAACTTGGGATAGGTTTTCCATAGTTTCTTTCACATTATCCCACAATTTTTTTTACCATGATCAATCACCATATGTTCATAAAAGGCAAAACACAAAGTTTTAGGTTGTCTTATAAGACTGTGTAGGCCAAGGGCATTCTAAAAGGCCTAAAATTTAAAGTTTCACAAGTTTTACTCTTCCAAGACTTGGATAAGTTCTTCCAAAGCTTTATTTAACTTACCCAACCATTTTTTTCCATTTCTCAATCTACAAACACCTTCAATAAATAAATATGCAGAATTCTAGGTTTACAAAGGACTGTGTGCAATCTCATGAAGGGTTTAAGTTAGATTTTATCTTTAGATAAAATTTGAGAATTAAAAATTAGTTTTATAGGGACTCCCTTATATTAATTCAGCTTCCATAATTGTTTTTTAATCATGAAAAATCATTAAAATTTTATCAATTAGAAGATTTACAGAGTTCTTGAATAACTAGAAGGTTGTGTTCACTAGTTTGAACATAACATTGAATCTTGATCATTAAAGTATTATGATCATAAAAAATTAGGTCAATTACACCATATAAATACATCCTATTATTTATCCACCATTAAAATTTATTATATCACATATAATGATTCATTACAACTTCTTTATCCAGCTTGTGTCAAATAGGGTATTTCCAAGTTTGGCTATACTATGTGTTATGCTCTCCACCTATAGGTTAATGAAAATAAAACTAATATATATTCAAGGAAAACATAAATAAATATTATAAAACATACCAATAATCATTTTAATATAAAATTACTTGTCTTAAAACATTCTTATATTCATTGATGTTAATACACAATCACAGTCATATAGAGTAATAGGACAGGCAGTCATCTTGCAAAATCTTGTTTTTTTCTTATTCTCCTTCCCTTTCCTTAAATTTTATCTTATCATATCTCCTAATACCAATATACTACATCTATCCTCTTCTTAAACATGCATTATAACCTTTATATTTCTCCAACGATACAACAAACTCCTTCTTTCATGCCACTTTCAAGAAAAGGCAGTTACAATATCTTTTTTCTTAGGTTTAATTTCTTTATGACAATGAATTGAACGTGGAAACACATAATATCACATATATATTAGCTTATATGACCTTTATAAAAAATTATACAACATTTTATCTCACACAACACCTCAAACACCCTTCAAATCTAGTCTAAGAATTCAAATTTTCAAAATTGACATTTTGGCAAGAAAGCTATAGAATTAGGTAGTGAATTTTGTAGAAAAAACTATGTTTTAGTTTTATGAATGAAATTTAATTTCACACTCTATGAACCATCATCAAGGTATGATAAATAATTAGTTGATATTGCAGACCAAACAATTCCTTTATATATAACAATAAAGCTCAGTGATGTCCTTGTGAGACCAAAAATGGGGGAAGGGGAGTCCAATCCAAAAAGAAAGAAAAGAGAGTACAAAAATAAAAATATATTTCCTTTAATTTTTATATTTTTATTATTTTACTCTATTTTCTTTCTTTTTGGATTGGACTCCCCTTCCCCCAATTTTGGTCTCACAAGGACATCACTGAGCTTTATTGTTATATATAAAGGAATTGTTTGGTATGTAATATCAACTAATTATTTCTCATACTCTGATAATGGTTCATGGAGTGTGAACTGTAACATCGGTCATAAAACTACAACATAGTTTTTTCCAAAAAATTTACTAACTAATCAATGGACTATGGAAATACTATCTCACTTAAAGCTATAGAAGCAAAATAACACATCAACTAAGACTGTTAATGACTCTAAATCACTCCAAGGGACCCTAAAATACCCATAACACCATTTATAAAAAAATATGGATATAATAACCTATTAAACATACTAACAACCTCTTAAACATACAAACACTTCAAATCACATAGTGATGCTCTACATCACAAGTGTTTGTAAAAAAAGAAACATACACAATTATGCCCTTACAACCAATTGTAAAAGGCAAACCATTAATCTAATTAGGACTTGACGTCATTGGTGTCATTAATTTGAATTATACTGAGGGTCAAAAATTTTTACTCATGGTTTCTTATTATTATAGTAGATGGAGTGAAGTGATAGTGACTAAGGGAGCATAGCCAAGGAAGTAATCAAGTTCCTTAAAGAGAGTATTGTCAAAATCTTCGACAACCCTTTCTCCCTTTTATGTGTAAATAGATTTGATTTATAGTTAATAAAATTAATTGAATGGGATTATGATAACAATATCACATTGAATTTTTATTTAAATTATTATTCCTAAATAAATGGAATGGTTGAATCAACTATCAAAAATCTTATTGATGTCATCAAAAGGTCTATTACAGAAAAACCAAGGAAATGACATTTGTTGTTAAATTATTATCTATGAGATAATTGGATTAGACATAAGAAATATCTTTAAAATTCTATACTCCTCCTCATGTATGGTTAGAAGTCAGTGTTTCTCATTACATTGAATATCCCCACATATCAATTCATGCAAGAGTAAATGGGAAAAGATCATCACATACAATCTAGATTGGGTAAAAATCATATAAATGGAAGATGCACTAGATGAAGAATTGAATAGTTTTAGAAAGCACTAGGATATAATGAAACTATGGTTTTAAAAAGGTAAAAGATTAAGGTGTTCAAAATCTCATATATGGTCTTGTTATGGGACAAGGCACATGAAAATAAGGGATAACATTCCAAGTTTGATATTATTTGGATTAGCCCTTATCAAATCTCATAAATTCTAGGACACAATGCTTTTTCGGCTAAAATATTTTTAAGGTAAGCACCTATCTCTACCCATGATTGGGTAGTTATTTAATCACTACTTCTTGGTTGTACAATCTACATATGTCATGGAATGACTATTTTTTATTATAGGAGTAGTGTAAGCATAAAATATAATTACATTAGTTTCCTTTATATTTGTTTTCTTTCTTCCTTGCTTGTTGTTTCATTGTGTTGTATTTTATTTCTCCTTTTGGTTGTTGGTTTTACTTTGCCTATATTTATCATTTTTAAAGTTCTCCATGCTTGATTCATGGGATGTAATTGGAATTTTTAATTTTAGTATTCCCTCCCTTTTACAATGATTTTGGATTGAATAAACTCACACCTCTTGGAACACCATCATACCTAAATACCTTTGACACCTTTAACTCAAATAAAGAAATAATAAATATGTCATAAGAATTTGAAGTATGAAAGGTTTGATTTTATTTGGGATGCCTAAAGGCCATAACAAAATATGATAATTACTCTAAGAATCATCATATTAATTAAGAATGGTTTTCTTACTAAAAATAAGTCATCACTACACTATAAGACATTAAATAATTATTTGGAGTTACATAACGTAGAGGAAGAGAAATCCTTCATGACAAGAAACCTTTTTGAAAATACTCTCATATAGTGTTTATATTATATCCTAACCCACTTGGATTAAATTAAATTAAAAGCAAAAGAAAAATGGGAATGTGAATATCTCAAAAAATTTAAAAGTTTTTTCCTAAGAAAGGATTATGCCTCCATCGGGGCTATGGATGCTCTGTGGCAATGGAACAAGGCCTAGAGTGGGACCAAAGGTATATTTTTCATGGATATAGACATATGGTTGGTAGTAGAGTAATGCCCAAGCATCCTCTTTCCATATCAACCCATGTACAACATGAAACACCTTTTATAAATTTTAAATAATCAGAGTGACTCTTATACTATATCAAAAGCCTCAAAATTAAAAATGAATGAATCACTTTTCACACATGTTAACTCTTGAAGTTATTAAAAATCAACATGATGTGTGTTGAAATTGGCCCAAATGTTCTATTTTTAATTTAATAATGTGGAGTTTTATCTCAAACCATAAATTATGGGGTTTAAACTCTCAAATAATGTTTTCCTTGTATATTCTCCATTTATTATGACCAATTTGCCCCATTTATTTTGAGAAATTGAGACCCTAAGATCCCTTATAAATTTTTGAAAATTTCAAGTTCTAATCAACAAAAACTTATACATGTTATTTTCTAGAAATGGGATCGATGGTTAATTTAATGAACTTTTGGGCCTTTGGAATTTGTAAATTTTCATTGAGAATATATTTTAAATGACTTCCCTACTCTAATTTTTTCATGAGTTTACTAAAATAAATGGGTTTAGTTCCTCTATGTTATCAAATGTTTTATATTTAGTATTTTTATGGAACTAAGCTTCTTTTGATTGAGATATTGTTTACTTGGTAGGTTTGTATGAAAAATAAGCTCTCATACTGACCTATACCCACAATTCTACGATTTTACAAACTCTTATAGTGGGATTATTTTTTGGAATATTTGTCGCTATTGATGCAACACTTTTAAGACTAACTTAACTTTTTATGTGACTTTGTAGTGCCTATGCTTCCATACTCAAGGGAAACTATGAATGATTCAAATAAATTACAACCAATTAGAGGGAACCATGTATCTTATCTATACACCCACATTCCTATAGTGTGAATATGGTAGAAAGAATAATTTTTCAATGTGAAAAGATCTACCCAAAAGAATTAGGTTCTGTTAGGCATGTACTCTTGTAGTCCCATGATTCTCATCGTGGATTGTCATGAAATCAAGAATTGTATGACATGGGACCTCTTAAATTATAAGAGAGTGCCACATAGAATTAGACTTAAACCCATGATCCCATAGTCTCAAAATGATTTTAATAATTTTATGCATTGAAATTCCCCTACTTACTTAATATAGGCCACATGTCTTATATATACACCTATAGGGAAATAAATCAAGGATATTGAAATTGACACAAGGAAATACTAGTCAGTTCTAGGTCTAACTCAATAAACAAGTACATTTAGAAGGTAGTTGTCACCCTTTTGAATTTTGTGATGGTAAGTGATGGAACATACTCAATGCACTCATGGAAATAAATAAATGAGATAACCATGCCCCATAATACCATTTGATCCACAAGATATTGACATATGGATGGGATAAATTGCGTTAAGAATATTTAAATATAAATTAAGGCTTTTAAAAATTAGATTAAGAATATAATAAAGCTAAGTCAAATATGGCCATCATCTTAGAATTAATACACATATTCATGAAATCTAACCTCTATAAACTCAGAGCTCTATTAGAAAATCTATAAGATCTCTTAAAAAAAATTCAAACCTTACATTACTATAACTAGATACTAGAAGGGATTACATAATTTGGAAACTCTAAACCCTAAGTTATTTCTTAAAGTATCTTATGGTTCATGTATTTTATTACAAGGATTTATTCATTGATATCTAGTATGGTTGTATCTCCTTCAATATCTAAGTACACTCAAAAATTTATAGACATAATCTTCATACCTGACAAAGTGTGGTATAAACATTACAATGACGTATTAAAAGTAGTGTAAAAAAATGTAGAGGATCTTAGATGATAGTATCCCCACCTAAGAAAATATTTTTTTCTCAGAAGATTTAGTACCTATCTATCAATTAGGGCTCCACAAGGTAGCTATAAAATTTGAGGTATTTATTTAACCCTAAAATCTAGATTAAGGGAATCTAAGGTTAAATGGGAAAGAGATATCCTAAGGCACAAAGATGGTAGAGTATCTCTAAATTAGGTTAATATTTTTCAAAACTTAGATAAACATATAGTGAATTTATTATACTAAGATGCTAAGAATATAAATTATATCTATGTTAGATATTACAATGAAATAAGATAGTTGGTTTTGATGCTAATACTGATCCAAATGTGGAATAGGTGGAAAGTGGACTAGATTTGGATTCTAAAATAGTACCTAAATCTATAAATTTGACCTTTGCAATTACAAACACTTACATCAACATGGGATGATTACGTTGATGCTATAGTTTGACTTAGATGTAGGTGTCTATTATATAATACCTATTAAAACTAGATGTGACCATTTGGGTGCTTCTAGGATTTACAAGATTCACTTTGATGTATTCAAATTTATATCCTTGTCAAATAGAAAAAACCCTAGTTCTTCATCTTCATATTATTTGTGGGGAAAATGGTTTAGTAGGCATAAGTGTTGAGCTAGCCCAAATACCCTCTATTAATAAGACATGACTACATAGACAATAATCCAAATAGGGCCTCAAACTTATATAGTTCTCCCCTACATGTTAGTTTATGTGTGAATCATGTAATGTGTGATAAACAAGTACAACAATGACCTAGCTTGTAACTTGGAAAATATATATTTTGAGATACTCTTTTAGTAATTCATGACTATATATGTGTTATCCCTATGAATGACATGGAAATAGGGTAGATAGGGAAGCTTTGATCACTTGAATACTTGATAAAATGCTTTTGGTAAGTTACCTTGTGAGTAGATAAGAAGTTTATAGGTTTTGCTAGGTGTAGAATGAATGAGGTTTGATATTATATTTATACCAATCCCCTTGGAGATTATCTCACATTAAATCATTTAGGTTTACCTTTAATATATGTTTCATTTATAAATTGGATGACTTTATGGCACTAAACACTTACGTTAGGGTAAGACACATCAACACAATCATCTGAATAGGACACAAGTGTCTGACAAATTAGAAAATAGGCGAAGGTATAAAACTTGTAGAGATGGAAGATAAGTATGTTTAAAAAATTCTGGGAAAGATAAATGGTTTGATTAATTATAATAACATTGATCAAACTAAGACATAAGTAATTAGGCATAGAGAGATAGTGTATATGAGCCTCTTAGTAGTGGAAAAGGTCTAGAAGTTAAATGTACATCCATGATATGTATATTCCAAATGTATAAGACTGGGGTTCTATATAATTCATAAATATTGTCTACCTTTTCCCCCCATTTAATCTAGTAATAACATTTCTATTTTAAATGAAAATGAATACATACATGGGTGTGTAACACACATTGTCTTTATTTGAGTCCAACTTGAGTGCTTTGCTGGTGACTAATCTGTAACCAAGAACATGTTATAGTATATAATCAGTGTATATAATATGAAATTAAAAGCATTGAAATGATTGAAATTGAAAGAGATCAAGGTTTATAAGTACACCTATGTATCAATTTAAATGTCTTTCTTTTTAGCAATTTCATTTGAAATATATATCATTATGTTTCACTAAAACTAAGATTAGGAAAAATATAAATATATAAAGTGCATATATCTAAAGAGATAGAGTATTGGATGGAGCTTTCCCATAGCCTTGGAAAAAAGATGAGTTTCCACCTAACAATTGATGCTATCCCAACTATGTAACCTAATTATACTTATAACTTGGTAAGTGTGAGTGAAACAAAGTAAACTCACACTATCAAACTGGTGAGGCTAGATGATTCAATTAATTCCAACATATAAATTTGGAAAGATTGAGTGTTTTTATCACCTTAACCATACCAAAAATTGAACCAACTACTATAATAAATTATCTCAATACAGTCCATAAAATTCCAACCCGGTGGGTGGTGATAGTCCATAAAAGTGTTTAGAATCTAAAACTAGTTTGATTTTTCAATATTAGATTCATATTTTATAGCATATGCACCTTAAATATGTTTCATGTTTAAATTATGTATAAAAATGAAACTAATGTATATAATTCTACCAAAAATGTGTATTTGAATCATACAACAATGTAATTTAGCCAATTTAAAACTATGTAAATGTGGAGAAATTTGATATAAGTAGTAATGTGGAGGATATGTTTTCAAAACATTCCCTCACTAAAATTTTGTTATGCTACATACTAAATAAGTGTGGATCACATGCTTCTAAAACATACCCCCACTAAATATGAATATGAGAAATAGTGTAAGTACCAATGTGGAGAACATGTTTCTAAAACATGCCCCTATTATAATATGAATATGTGAAGTAATGTGGAATTCATGCCTCTATGGCATGCACCCACTTATATGCACCCATTTTTGATGTGAGGGAAGAAATAAATGGTAGTTACCTAACCTTAAAAGGATAAGATAACCATGTATACTATGAAAATACTATGTAGCATATAGAGGGATCATGTCTAGGTAAATATATCATTGAAGAAAGAAGAATGTGATTACACCAATTCCTAATATGCATGATGTGAATCATGGAAACATATATATAGTAACATTAAAAAATCAACAAGAAATAAATCATGCATACAAGAGCACTCAAAAACAAACTAGAAGACAATGGTCTAGGGAGACCTCAAAAAGGGGCATGTTCAAATGTTGAAAAATTGAAAGGATGTGACTTAGTCTAATTTACATAGGGAAAGGAATGACATATTCAAATGTCAACATACAAAAATAAATTACATATTTAAATGTCAAAGAGACAAACAAAGGCACAAGGGCCACAAATAATGAAGCATATTAAAATTCTCAAATAAGCAAGATAATAGAAATGAAATATTCTTAAGGAAGTGCATAAATGAAAGAATAATAAACTAGCATAAACATATCATACTAGTCCCTGGACATATATGTTAGCAAAAAAAATGAAGTACATAGCAGATCAAGTACACTATGAAAGATATAATCCTGGATAAATCAATGTGTAGGTGTATATATGAGCTTAAACATGATAATGTAAGATTACCATAAAAGGATATAACCTATATTTATCATGATCATAGAGGTAGATGCCTCTAATGTCCAGATGATTTAAGAAGATGAAAATCCCAATATCTAAAAGTACATATATAATGTATTTTTGTATGCCTGAATCACACTCAAAATATGCATTTAACATGTCTATATATGACATAGTGATATGCCATCTACAAACATGGAACTGAAAAAAATATTTTAAAGAGCTAATAGGATATGTAAATGATGAAAATATTTTTATATTATATTATATTATATATATATATATATATATATATATATATATATATATATATATATATTGGCATTTTTAGAATATTTGGATGGAAAATACTATCTTATGATCATATCAAAAGGATGACCATAGATATCTCCCCATTGTGAACCTAGTGTAATAAAATAGTGATGTTGTTGATGAGCATGTATAGGTATAATATCTTTCATTGTAGGGTCTATGATGCCTTGTATATGAAAAATATGACTCTATTATTGTGAATCAAAAATAGTAGGTGTAGGGGTTCATGGAACCCATCACTACATGCTTTGTGGTTTCTATGGAGTATCCATAATAAGAACCTATGTAGTTGCTCTAGCTATTTGAACATGGTGTGTAGTAGATAAGGATTCCATGGAACCCAATATGGATCTTTGATTCAAAGTTATTGGTTTATTGGTAAAGTGGACTCCCTATTGATTACCCTTTTACAGAAGATTAACCTTATGAGGTTTGATAATTAATTGTCTAGGTATAAAATTCTCTTGCTTAAGAGGATGTTCATATGGAATTTTATAAAACTATAATTACCTGATTAACATGAATGTATTTAACACACCCATGCATTTTAGAAGATAATGCCTAAAGTGTATGTATCCAAGGTCATCCCAATAACATATTAAAGATAATCATGGAAGGTATAATTGAGATGTTAATAACTGTATGGGTAGGACCCACCTATAAAGGTAAATAAATCTCACCATGAACTTATTGTGAGGTCCCATCAAATGATCTAACTGATCGAGTTGGAGGATGTAAACCATGATTTGTATAATCCAAAGATGTAATTAATGTCATGGTACAAACATTTTCTCTTACACCATTATCAATCATAAAACTATGTATAGGTTGGTGATTAGGGTATTCTAAAGTGAATAAGGAATGAATATTTGAGTCATCATCCATAATCTCACTATCATCAAAATTAATAGAAGGTATCTTAACCATAGGATGTGTATGGTGTGTATAAGTACCTATAATCCCATCTAATGGGTGATCATAATGTGATAGAGGAGGATGTGCATTATATGTCATTTGCACTTATGGATCTTTATTTTAATGATCTTGTAAAATATTTTTAATTTTATTTATTTTTGGTGATCACTAGGTTGTGAACCTGATTCCTTTTGAGGATCATCAAATATAATATTTTGGTCATCTTTGAGGTCTTGGATCTTATGATTCAAGGTGAAACATTTAATCATAAAATGTCCATGGCCTTGGTGATGGTCACAATAATCATTTTAATCATACCCTTTGGGTATAATTAACTCATATCAACCTCTATAAGATGAGGGATAGATATAATATGACACTCTAAAAGTCATGGGAGTAATGAAGCATGAGACTCAGGTAAGTATGTAAACCATCTTTGTGGGGTACTAGATAAGATAGGCTGATTAGGTTGTTGTGAAACCACATTAACTATGGTAGTCTTTTCTTTTTTAAGCTCAAGAAGTTTGACCTTATAATTTATTTTGATAGTAAACTTCGTATTAGATGTATGTGTATTTGATTATATTTTTTACATACTTAAGTTTATTCAATGAGATAATTTTCATTCCATGATCATTGATAATATGGCATAAGTCTTTGAAATATTTGAACTCTTTGAATACAATGGACTCATGTAAAGGATCAATCAAAAAATTTTATAAAATATCTTGAAACTCTTTATCTACCATAGGATTGGTCATTTTAGATAAAATAATCTTCTATCTCAATATTTTTGGAAACAAGATGACTGAGGTTGGGTGAATCAGTCTTCAAAAACTTTTCATTCAATTACACTTAACTATGTATGAACCATTCTAATATGTATGTACATCTTAGAAATCACAAGCATCAAATCATAAGAGCATGAAACACACTAGGGGTATAAAATCCACTAATGAAGCAAATGGACTATAGTAATATAATATAAACATCAATATTTAGTGAAACACCAAATTTTCATGGAGCGCCAACCCCAACTAACTCAACATTAACTCAGCTAGGCTTTAACAAATACCCACTTGCAAGGAGGTACCAACCCCCTAAATGACTCAGTGCCAAATTAGGCATATGATTATTTGATCACCTTCATAAACCCTAGTTTATTATACAGTAGATGATTATCTACTCCATCTCTTTACTCACTTTAGTGCCTCTCAAACTAACTTTTAGCCTTCTTCACTCAACTAGCCATCTTCATGGCTTTATTAGGTATTCTGATCTTGATCCTCATTTTAATAATCTCTATTAGATATTCATAACACTTATCTAATGGTCTACATGACCTACTTATTCTCACCAATGATCTATATCATTTTCTTATACTCTTTTGCTCTCCCACTCTTTGTATCCTCTAAGCATACCAAATAGGCCTAAACTAACTTGCTTTTATACAAGTCACTTGATCATTTATTTCTTAGTAAGATACATATTAAAATCATTTAGTTTAGACATGAATAGGTCTTTTCATATAAAAATAACATGCATTAATCATGAATCAATCACTATAATAGGTCAATCATACATCAACTAGCGCTTACTCCTCTTTTAGGCTTATGGAGACCTAATAGGCCTTTTTAACAACATGTTACTCTTTGATATTTCTTAAATCATATACAAAAACTTCACATGGTATAAAAAATTCCTATTCCACTTCAATATACCTTAAATAACTTGACATTAGGTCCACAATACCTTTTAGGTCCAACTACCACGTCAACCCTTTATCAAATCACTACATATAAAAGCCCTGTGCATGTAAAAAAACTTTGTATTGAAAAACTAAGGCATATACTCAGATTTTTTTTAAAAAAATATGAAAAAAATTGCATAAATAGAAACCTCATAACCTTAGGGTCATCACAAACTTCATTTGATGCTTCAACTCAGGGTAAGCAGGCTCAAACACTTCGCTATAAGATGTTCACTCAAAACTACCAACTGACTCTAAAACATAGTCAACTAAATATGAACATCTGACACATGATTGAATATATTCAAGGGATTTAAATACATGAAAAATATATTATAAAATATTCAAAGTAACCTCAATCAATCAGATCATGAGATCTAATGAAAACTATTGGTCTTACAGACCAATCTTCTGACCTTCTCTCTCATGGACTATACTCAGTCAGATAAGCCATTCTAGATTTAATGTTTCAACATATTTCAATATCTTTCAAACTTATTCAAAGAATGGATAGATAATTCAAGATCCAAATAACATTATCATGTATTTCAATGCATCATTCTTTCATGAAAACACATCAGAAATCATCTTCTCACTTTTGTATGATTTTTTTACTATTTGCACCACTAGGTCTATTAGTGAATGGATAACTTGGATCACAAAATTTTCACACATAAAATTTGGAACCTATCTATAAATATTAATGAACAACAACTATAATTCTCATACTTTGATATTTATCCACTTAACAACTTTGACTTGGTTAACTCTATCTGCTACAACAAATCTTTGAAAGAAAATCACTTTCTTGTAGGATCTTCTCACTCACCTAAGAAGCCAATCACACCTAGAGATGTGTGGAAGATTTTAATTCAACCTCCATTCAATTTTATGATCATATAAAATCATTTTGTTTTCTTTATAACAAGATCTTCAACATCGGGTCACTGTTAGGATTTTATGAAGGTTAGACCATCTTCTATTCTTAATGATCCTTCATAAAACTTAGCTCTTATTTTCAAAAAATAATTCTTAGAACATTGACATATAACCCTTCCTCATATACCATGAATATATTAGGTTCTCATGTAGATGCTGCATGTGCCAATGGACACTGAGAAAACCTTCTTGGGTAGACAATTCTTCATTCTATGCATTCAAAAACCTTGAAACACTTTCTCAATCCTTTTTCTTTTAAAATTTGATCTAAAACTTCATGAAAATATTTAAAACAACTTGACTCACCTCTATCAATGTTCACCTACTCACCCATGACATAGAAACTAATTTTTTTACCTCATCTCTACACCATATCTCTTCTTACTTTCTAAGCCTTGACCTGCAAGTCTTATTAAGCTTTGAATATGACCTTTTAGCCACTATATATACTTCACCTTGAAACTCTTATGTGTTTCAATTTTTTTTATGTATGCTCAAGTAATCTCATACACTTACTCTTATTCTAAACTTCAATAGAACTTCTTTGGAGCTACTTATAAAATTTTTGGAGGTCGACTATAACATCTTCAGAGCTAACCTTTTAATAATTTAAAAGGTCTTCAACATATCATGTATAAAATCAAACAACCTCTCTCATGCTCAAACACTGTCAAGTGTTCTTCTAAGCATTCTCTTTGGAGCATTCTCATCTTCATATCTCATTTAGATCATCTTAGAACCACCTACATTGAACTTCAAAGCACACAAATTCTTCTTTAGATCTCACTCATATCATCATGCCACCCATAAATACCATCTTACAAGGTCTAGACAAAGAATTACAATATGATTTTTGCTTGATAAACTGACCTATACTCATTCATGTTGATTCTCAAAGATTTCACTCAAGCTGATATTAGAACATTCTTCAAGCAAGATTCTCTCATCACTACTATCATACAACAATAACACTCACTAATCTTGGAAACATAATTCATTCATATACATACCTCAAGGCTTACTTGACCAAGAACCTTTAACATCAATGATATTAGATTGGCATTAATGAAATAACTGTGCATCTTCATAAGAACCTTTGACACCAATGACCACATTAAATATTAAATCTCAACACTCAATGATAATGCCCAAAAATCTCCTCCTTAATCAATGACAATGTTCAACAATCTACCCCTTTGTCATTGATAACAAACACACTCAAAAAATTATGTCAACCAATTCTTGATGGCAAAAAACTATTATATTTGGTTTTTGTCCTTTCTCATCCTTTTTTTTGTCTCTTCTTTCTTTCTTTATGATATTTCTCTTTCTAAAATTTTATGATATTTCTCCTTTTCTCTACTTTTGTGTTCTTTTTCTCTCTTTGACATTAATGACAAAGTTATTCGATAACCATCATCTCTTTTAGAATGAACTTAGATTACAAGTTCACTACAACACAAATTAATCTCAGTTAACAACTTGAATAACTCTCCCTCAAACCAAGCATCCACCATGATTCTATTAATAATATACATGAAATATCATCTACAACTACTAAAATCATACTCTTCTCTCTATGAGTTGATACTATATCTCAAAGACACTAAATGACACAGTCTTCAAAAACTATGGCAACCACTTATGACAACATTTTTAGAAACTTCTCTCAATCAGGTTACACTCCTAATTGATTCATTAAAATATCAATAAATAAAGTCTATGAAGCAACTCATGCACAATATCTCTTTAAATCCATGCATATCAAAAGTAATCACTTTATTGACAAAGAAAATAGATCTACCAATCTCCCCTTTAGACCAATCATAGCTTCTTTCAAAGAACTAGAATCTTTATATTGCATACCTTTCCTAGCATGGTAGAATAAAATACCGAACTCTTGACCATACACGTGGCTATCCCATACTAGATACCAAATGTAGAGATAAGGACTCCCCCTTTGTCTTCATAGATCTATATTAATTACTCATAACAAATATATCTAAGAAGCTTACCTCTTATACCAATTTTATACATTTTGACTTCAAATACCTAATACCAATCTTAAATTTCTCATCATTCTACCTTATATACTTAAAACCATAGAAATATCAACATAGGAATGGATAATATCCATCTTTATCTCCTTGCTTACAATATAAACAACCTAGAATCTTCTAAAAAGAAACCTACTTCATCTACACCCTCATGTTTTTGTTGATGCAAGATTGTCTCCATGAATTTTAATGGAGCTACCCCTTTTTCATAGGGCTCTAAAATAAGATAAAATTAGGATATTCTTAGATATCCATACTATTTTCACAAGACTAAATATTCTTCAACATTTTTCTAGACTTGACTAGCACTATAGGTTTGATCTCATCATCAACCTTGTCATCCTTATTTTCTTTGACTACCTCATCAACACATGTAGATAAAAAGTGTTCTTGACATTCATTCACTTATGATTTATTCTCTATAGTAGCAAACATCCCACCTTGGTTTATGAGTTGATCATGAATTTTCTTGTCATCCTTCTTCTTAGTCAACTCTTCATCCTTACTACTTTGATCAACCACATAAAAATCAAGGCCTCTCTTGTCTCCTATCATGTGGCTTAAGTAAATATTATCTATACTTTGAGCTTTCATAGAATATTCTTATTTAGTCTTTTTCTTCACCTTTACCTTATCTACAGTGTTTGTCTTCTTGATCCATTTCTTAGTGACATGACTATGAACCTTCCTATCTTAACTAATCTGTATATGCTTTATCTTGAAATATCTCACAATGTGTCCTATATTATGAATGATGTAACAGACCACCTTATGCATACCATTTACTTGATGATGACTGTGATCTCCCTTTGACCAATTTATTATCCTTCTATAGTTCCATGAGTACTCATTCTTGGAGGGTCTTCTATATTTTCTTACTCTGTGAGCAAACTGACTGGATGTAAAATAGTAACCATTAAAAAATTATCATACCTTGTAGCATTAGGCTATCTGATAGGGCTTTTATTTTGACCTTCTTGTCTTCAATAGTCTTATATTTGACTTTAGGTGCCTTCTTTTAGTCTTATTTGAAACCAAGACCTATTTTATCACTTGTAGACTTATGACTACTCAAAATATCATCTAGAGATTTAGTGTTCTTTTAAAATTTCACAAAGTTCTTCAGCTTGCTATATGATTGATCCAACTTAGATTTTAGATATTCTATTTCATTTTCATATCTACTATAATCTTGCTCTTTAGCTTTTAGGATTATATCTTTATCTGGGTTTCAACTTGTTGGATGTTATATTCATACTCATTAGAAGTGTTACTCAAACTTTATTCAAACAATCTAATCTAATCCTCATATTCTTGAACTAGTGACATTAGTTTCTTGTTCTTCTTATTCACAAGTTTCAACTCTTCTAGGGTACTTACCAACTCTACCTCAAGATCCACTTCATCTTCTCCTTCTTCACTGTCATAGTATACTTATTCATCTAATTTTAAATTAATCATAAGGCCTTTCCCATTTGAACAACCCTCATTATCTAATTTTATACCTATAAACAAAGTTTCATTTTTGTTGTATTCAAATTCATTCCTGTCATCATCACTTTCAGATGTGTCTAAATCACTTACATCAAATGAGCTATCTTCTTTGGTATAAAAACTTTTCTTATTCTTGAATGATGATTTCCTTCCTTAATTCTTCTTGAAGTCTCTCTTGTTCTTGTTAGACTTATAGGCCTTTTTTTTATATTCATGAGATTCATCACATTCTTCATTATGACCTGATCTGTCCTTATTAAGACACTTATTTTCAAAGTGACCAATCTTACCATGGCTGAAACATTTGAAGGGTAACTTACCCTTGTACTTACCTAAGCCAAACCTTAACTTTTTAGAAAACATAGTTATGATTTCATCATCATAAATATCTTAACATACCTCATATTTGACCTTCTTGGCCTTTGACTTATTTTTAACCTTGAAATTAGCTTCCTTATTGAGAGGTCTTCCTTCATTTGTTCTCATCTCATAGGTATTCAAGATGTCATGAAACCCATCCATCTCTAGCTTGTCTAAATCTTGTATATCTTCTACTATAGATACTTTAGAATCAAATTTAGGAGTTAGTGATCTCAAAACATTTTGGACAATAATAGACTCTTTCATTTTTTCTCCCAATCCTCTTATGATATTGAAAACTTCATCAACCCTCAACAAGTAGGATGCAATAGTTTCATCTTCATTACTATTTAGACTTTCAAGATATCTTCTATAGGTTTTTAACTTTTCCATATTTACCTTTGTGTCTCTTTACATGAAACACAATGCATTACCTTTACAAGTTCTACCTCTAACAGGCCACACAGAATGACATTCATTGCCTTAGAGTTATTTTCACTAGCCTTTTTACCTACTACATCTATTGATGAAATTGGAGGTGCAATAGAAACATTCATAACTAAATTCCAAATATCATTTCCTTGTGACATCAAATATATATTTATTCTAATATTCTAAAATGCATAGTTAGATCCATTGAATAATAAAGCCTTACTACTAGAGAAACCACCTTGAGCTTACTAACTAATCATCCTTGCTTCTTAGGATCTCCTTTAGGATTTAAAGCCTACTCAAAAAGACATAATTTGATACCAATGATTGAATAAATATTATTAATAGGTGTGTGAATCATACTTCAAAAAAAATTCATTTAATTACACTTAACTATGTATGAACCATTCTAACACATATGTACATCTTAACAATCATAAACATCCAATCATAAGAGAATGAAACACATGAACACAACATATACATGGGAAAAAATCTAGGGTCATAAAACCCAATAATAAAGAAAATTATATAATATCCTATAATACAAACATTAATATTTAGTGAATCACCAACTTCACATGGAGTACCAACCCCAACTAGCTCAATACCAACTCTGGTAGGTTTTAACAAGCACCTACTTACAAGGAGGCGCCAAAACCCTAGATGAATCAACACCAAATTAACCACCTGATTATTTTATCACCTTAGAAAATAATTATTTTTAACAATAGATTATGATCTAATCTTTCAAATCTTCACTCACTTTAGTCCCTCTCAAATTGACCTTCAATCTTCTTTGCTCAACTAGAACTCTTCATGGCTTGATTAGGTATTCTAACCTTGATACTCATTTACAAAATATATTTTATATATTCATAACACTTCTATAATGGAATTCATGACCTTATTATTCTCACCAATTATATGTATCATTCATTTATCCTCTTCTACTCTCCCACTCTTAGCGTCCTCTAAGCATACCAAATAGACCTGAACTTCCTTGCTTTTATACAAGTCACTTCATTATATATTTATTAGTCAAATACATATTAAAATCACTTAGGTCATATATGAATATGTATTCTCATATTAAAATAACATGCCTTAATCATGAATCAATTACTACAATAGGTCAGCCATACATCAATTAGCCTTTACTCTTCTTTTAGGCTTATGGAGACCTAATAAACCTTCTTAACAACACGTTACCCTTTGATATTTATTGAATCATATAAAAATGCATCACATGGAATAAAATAATCACATTCCACTCCAATATACCTTATCCAACTTTACATTAGGTCCACAATACCTTTTAGGTCCAACTACCACTTCAACCCTTTATCAAATCACTGCATATAAAAGGCTTGCACATGTACAAAAACTCTATCTTGAACAAATGAGGCATATAATAAATTTTACAAACAAAATATATAATTAAATTATATATTTATAAACGTCATGACCTCAAGGTCATCAAAAACTTCATTTGATGCTTCAACCTAGGGTAAACAAGCTCAAACACTTTTCTGCAAGATGTTCACTCAAAACTACCAACTGACTCCAAAACATAGTTAAGGAAACATGAACATTTGGCACATGATTGAATATATTAAAGGGATTTAAATACATGAAAAATATATTATAACATCCTTAGATTAAATTGAATCAATCAGATCATGAGATCTAATGAAAATTATTGGTCTTATAAATCAATCTTTTGACATTCTCTATCATAGATAATACTAAGTCAGATAATTCATTCTAAATTCAATGTTTCAACCTATTTCACTGAATTAAAAACTTATAAAAGTAGTGATAGATCATTCAAGATCCAAAAAAAATTATCATGTATTTTAATGCATCACTCTTTCATGAAAACACATCAAAAATCATCTTCTCACTTTTGTATGATTTTCTTACTGTTTACACCACTAGGTCTGTTAGCAATTGGCCAAATTGGATCACCAAATTTACACACTTGAGATATAGAAATTATCCATAAATATTCATTAAAAACAACTATAAGTCTCATAATTTTATCTTAATCCACTTAGCAATTTTGTCTCAGTCAACTCTATCTGCTATAATAAATATCTGAAAGACAAGCACTTTCTTATAGGGTTTTCTCACTCACCTAAGAACCAATCACACCTATAGATTCCTAGGAGATTTTAATTCAACCTCTAATCACTTTTATGATCATATCAAACCATTCTAAGTTCTTTAGATCAAGATCTTCAACATCAAGTCACTGTTGGGGTTTTATGAGCATTTATACCATATTCTAGTCTTAACAATAATTCATAAAAGTTAGATCCTATTTTTAGAAACCAATGATTTTAAATTTCAGATATAACCCTTCCTAATCTACCATGAATATCTTAAGCTCTCATTCACAATGTTGCATGTTCCAAAAAACACTGAAAAAACCGTTTTAGGTAGATAACTCTTCATTTTATGCATTTAAGAAACCTTAAAACACTTTTTCAAGCCTTTTTATTGAAAACCTTGATCTAAAAAATTCATGCACATACTTAAAAAAACTTGAATCGCATTTGTCAATATTCACAAACTCACCCATGTCATGGAAACTAATCATGTTACCTCATCTAGCCACCATCTCTTTTATTACTTTCTAAGCCTTGACCTGCAAGTCTTAATAAGGCTTGAATCTAACCTTCTAGCCACTTTATAGACTTCAATTTTAAACTCTCACATGCTTCAATGTCTCTTGTGTATGTTCAAGCAATCTCATACACTTACTATTCTAAACTTCAATAGACCTTCTTTGGATCTACTTAAATATTTTTGGAACTGCGTACATAGATCTTCAGAGTTGACCTTTTAATCATTTTCAAGGTCCTCAACACCTCATGTAAAAACTAAAACAACTTATCTTATGCTTAAACACTATCAAGTGTTATTCAAATCATTTTCATCTTCATAGATCTTTTAGAGTATCTTCAGAACTGCCTACACAAATCTTTAGAGCACATAACTTCTTTAAAACTCACTCATATCATCATGCCACCTAAAAATACCATCTTACAAGGTCTAGACAAAGCATTAAAATATTATTTATGCTTGACAAACTGAACTTCACTCACTCATATTGCTTTTTAAATATTTCACTCAAGTTGATATTAAAACATTCTTCAAATAACATTCTCTCATCACTGCTCTCATACAACAACAACAACAACACTCACTAATTTTGGCAATATAATTCATTCATATACATATCTCAAGGCTTACTTAGCCAAGAACCTTTTACATCAATGAGATATTAGATTGACATCAATGAAAGAACCATGCTTCTTCATAAGAACCTTTGACATCAATGATAACATTAAATATCAAAGCTCAACACTCAATGAAAATTATCAATAATCTCCTCCTTAATAAATGACAATGTTCAACAAATACATATTCATTTATAGGTTCATTTATTCTTTTTTTATTTTTTGCAATTTAGGTATAAGAAACATTTTTGGTAATGTTAATATATAAATGTGCCAAAAACTGGTCCATAAGGGGTTTAAATGCCTTTAATGATTGAGTTGGCAAATCATAGAACCATATTAAAGCATAGTCCTTGAGGTTCCTTGGAAATAATTTGGTCAATGTTTTATCATTGGAGGCATAATCAAGGCATGCCACATAAAATGATCAAAGATGTTGTTCTATATCACCCTTTCCATCATAAAATATGAACTTAGGTGCAATAAAACCAATTTGAAAGGGGTGCAAATATATCTTTAGTGCAAGAGGATTATGCAACACCTCTTGTGAATCAATAACATAAGGTGATTTCATATAAATTTGTTCAATATTTATAACCCTAGTTTGTAAAATTTCTATAGTTTGGATAAGAGCTTGCACCTCTTGATCTTTTAGGTTGGAGATTTCTGAAGTCACCAAAGGAGGCATACCTATAGGTTGGGTAGATATAAGAATTTAAAATAGTATTTGAGTTGAAGGACTTAGGTTTCCCATGGTAGATGTAATAATAGTAGTTTTAGGGAACAAAGGCTGAAACACATATCTTATGCCGACATTAGATGTAGGTAGACTTATTGGGATGGAATCAATTAGAGTACCCTCTAAAGAGACACCATCACTAGGTGAGGAAACCTTATCTTTATCATAATTACTAATTTTATCTCTTGTAACATGAAAAAAATGCATCTATTAAGCCCTTTTATTATAAATAAGAGTGATCAATGTTTATTTATCTTTCATTTTAAATCAGGGTTTTTATTACTATTTTTCATTTCTTAGAAATGAAAAATTGTAGAATTTGAAAAATAAACAAAAACCCTAATTGAATATAACCCCTAAGAATCAGAAAAAAATTAGATTTGCATGAATTGGGTTCACCAAATGTTTAACCCTAAAATATAGATTAAGAGAAATTAGGGTTAAAGGGGGAAGAAATATCCTAGGGCACAAGGATAGCAAACTATCTCTAAAGTAACTCAATTATTTACAAAAATTGGATAAGCATATGCTAAATTTATTATAATTAGATGCTAAGAATATAAAGTATAGCTATGATAGATATTACAATGAATTAAGATACTTGGTTTTAATGCTAATATTGATCTAGATCTTGAATAGGTAGAAAGTGGACTAGATATATATTCTTAAATAATCACCTAATTTTATAAATTTGACCTTTATAGTCATGAACAGTTATGTAAAAGTGGGACCTTTGTGTTGTCACTACTATCTAACCTAGATATAGGTGTCTAGTATGGAATAACTATTGAAACTAGATGTGACCACCTAGATGATTTTGGGTTTTACATTGTCTTTGCTCTAGTGAATTAATATCTAGGTCATGAATTTTCACTCTTTGTCAAATAGTAAAACCTTACTTATTCATCTTCATATTAGATATGGTAAAAATGGAATAGTTGGCACATAGTTTCAAGCTACCCCAAATAACCCTCTTTTAATGAGCACTACCTACATAGACAATACTTTGAGGAGGGCCTCAGATTTATGTCGTTATCCCCTATGTTTTAGCTTGTGTGTGGTGAATCATATAATTTGTGATAAAAAAGTATGATAATAACATAGATTGTAACTTAGAAAATATATCTCTTGGGTTTATTATTTAGTAATTCATATAGGTAGATGTGTTATCCCTATGATTAATATGGAAGTAAAGGAAATTATAGAAGCTTTCCTCACTTGAGTGCTTTATAGAATGCTTTTGGTAAGTTGCCTTGTGAGTAGGTAATAAATTTATAGATTTTACTAGATGTAGAATTATTGAGGGTTGATCTTATATTTACACCAATCCCATTGGAGATTATCTCACTTTAAGTCACTTAACTAGCCTTTAGGATACATTTCCTTTGTAAATTCAATGACTTTAGGGCACTGAACACTTTTGTTAGGGTAAAAAACTTTTACCAATCCAAGTGTAAAGGTAGTTGGAAAAAGGTGCATGTATATAACTTGTAGAGATGGAAGATAAGTAGGTTTATAACATTATAAGCAAGATAAAAGGTTTGATTCATTAGAATAACATTGGTCAAACAAAGAGATAAGTAATTAGGGATAGGGAGATAATGTATGCAATATTTTTTGTCAATGGAAAAGGTTTAGAAGCTTAAGTTACATCCATGATATATATAATCCATGTGTAAAATATTGAGGTGATATATAATTCATAAATAGTGTCTATAGTATTCTCCTATAAGCACTTATTATATAATCTACTCATGCAATATGCATGTAAAAATTATTTAATTCATACTGATGATATGAAATCTAAACTTTATCTAATATCAAGTATGTTATATAATAGCTACCACCACCTCTCAAATCTTAACATTACCTATAACTAAGGCATTTATTTTTAATGGATGGAAACCCATGACATAATGGAGACTCTAAAAGATTGGGTTGAGGAATTTGATCACCAGGAAAACCATGAGGACATCAACTCATATATCATTAAAATATTCAAAGAAGGATTCCAAGTGGGGATACTAATTATAAATACATTATTCAATGCTAATGACATCATGTATGCCAAAATAAATTGGGTACTCTTGCTAAGATTGATCATAGATTAGAATCATATCCCTATCCTAGGAGGCATTATAACCTTCAAATCTACCCAATATATGTTAAGGATGGGAAAAGGGAGAAGATTATACAAGATGTCTTACTTGATATATAAATGTTATGTCATGGTCCTCTTCAAGTACCCTTCCTGTGCATCTAATTTACTCCAAGTTTTACATCCACCATTTTAGGGCACACATTAAGGACATTTGCAATAACTTCTACCCACCCTTGTATCTAGTTATAAATGAGAAAAAAATGTTCAGGTTATAAGAAGAAATAAGGGTAAAAGACATGGCAATTTTGGCCTATTGGTATTATCAATACTATATATTCATCAAATTTGAGGGTGTTCACATAGCCCCTTTCAATTTACCCTACTATGTGTTATACAAGTTATCAAAGCAAGATATATTGTATGAATATGCTAATGGTGTGGTAAACCACTATAAGAGTAGGAAGAAGAGTTGTACCCACACCTACCTCTCATAATTAGCCAGAATGAATATAATATTTTCCTAGTAACATCATTCATGTCTACTCACAATACCATCTTTTAGCATGTTCCAATTTCATGATAAAAAGTGGTGGTATCCCCAGGGAAGAGTCTAAATACATGTGTAATCATTGAAGACCTAACTCAACATCACCTTCAGTCATGAGCCTCATGATGATAATAGATTATATTTTAACCTAGTAGATAATGATGAGGTAATATATAATTTAAAGGCTATGATGAAATTAGAACCCTAAAAGTAGAAAGAGAAAGTATTATAGGAGAGGATTAGTGACCACCTTCCTTTATATGACATGGTAGAACTAAATAAAGGTTAAAGAGTATCATATGCAAGATATCCCTTTATCTCCCCCTTTTTATTTTTCCACTAATGTCACTTCCCTAGAAGAAGTTGCTCAGGTAATGAAACCAACACTCATGCCTACTATTTATATTTAAAGTGACACTAATTCTTAGCATAGTTCACCTTCATCTTATCCATACATGGCACTTGAGTCCCAAAATCCCACTTCTCCATTATCTCTTTCATACACATTTACCACGTTGAATAGGATTATGATTAGTATTTTTACTTTTGATACTCTTACATCTTATAGTTTTATTTTATCTTTTAGCTTCCTTGTTTCTACTCCCACCTCATCCTCTATTATTACTTCTCCTTAATACCCAAGGACCTTTGGATTCACACAAGTTCACCCCATGCATGTCATGATTCCACTAGATATTTAGAATACCCTAGTCATAATTTATACTACCTAAGTAGCCAACCTAGTATCTAAAACAAATTCAAGTGCCCAATTAATTTCCCCAAAATCCACTCAATTTATAAGTTATGTATTAACGATCCCTACATTTTTTCCCTTCAAACCCTTGATTGTAACACAAGGTCTTCTAGTTAATCTAATTTATCATATTTCCTCTCAGTAGCTTGTCTATGTACCAATAATTACTACCCCTCATCCCCAATTTCATATATTCTAAGTCCCCTAATATTTACCTTTAGTATACCTATCACTTCCCTCAAAGTGATAATCAATCTCCCAAGTGTCATTGGACCCATAGTATATATGACACAAGACCGATTATAAGACTATATGAACCCTTTTCAAGATACACCTACCACCCACAACACTATATACACCCCCATATTTATACCTTCATCTTCCACATCCACCCAACCTACTCCCACATCCACTTTATAGGCTACACCATCCTCTTCTTTTGCTTCATTGAATGTAGGGCCAACCAGGGGAGGATATATAGATAGATTCCATCCAATAAAAAAATGTAAAGACTAGAGATGTTTTACATGGGAAAAATTTAAATCTAACTCAAACTTAAAAGGGTTCTCAAAAATTGAATAAGTTCTTGACCTCTATGTTCATCTAGGGAGGCAAAACTTTGTGGTATGGTAGACAGAAGAGGACTTGTTCTCCTTGACACAAAAGAGAAAAAAGATGGGAGAGGAAAAAATTATTGAGTACCAAAGCCAACCATGAGATGCAAAAAAATTTGGAGTATATGAAGAATTGGGTCAAAAATTTGGAGTCCCATGTGAGGACCACTATCTTTGTAGATTTGACTATCAAAGTACATGAGATGTGGCCTATTTTTCAATGTTTTAACAGATGTAGTTGATGAATTATCTAAGAGTGTAGTGTTTTATCAAAAGGAATAATTTATTTGGATAAAATAGTTAATTTAGACAACAAATTGAGGAATTAAATTATTATGATCAAGAAGTAAATGTTCCCTTAGTTGAATATCATGCCATTGTTTGACCTCAACTTGTATTAAAAATTCATAAATGCATATGAGAACTTCCATAAAAGAATGACTGAGGAACATGAAGGCCATTATAACCCTATTAGAAGATATTAAATAAAACGTATTGGAATATTTAAAAGATGTCAACATATCATTATTGTTCATTCATAATGGCATACTCATCATGATAGATGAATTTGGTGTCCACCTCAAGAGATTCAAGACAACATTTAAGAGGAAGGTCATCAACACCAACAAGGAAGGTATCTTGGAAATTATCAATTTATCCACCTAGTCCATTGAAAGTATAAACAAAGTGTATGTAGTCAATGGTAGCCTCAATTCCCACGAAAGAACCATGCAAATATTTTGACACATGGAGAGGTGTTATTTGTGACATGCCTATTAATATACCTAAGCTAAATCAAGACAACAAACTTAATGTCAAGGCTTTGGAAAATAATGAATAAAAAATGAATGGGTGGTGGCCCCAAAAATGAATATTAATATAATGATAAGGATTATTGTATCAAATTTGTCCCCCTAAGGATTTTATTTTATTTTGGATTTATGCGCCCACTTTATTGTAGCTCTCATCTTTCTTTTGCATGCTTATGTTTATAAAAAACTTTACCATTATGGTTATGAGTGGGATTTTGGTTTATTATATGATGAGTTTCATCTCATTGTCTATATGAAAATCCCATGATCTTAATATTATATTTTAAAACATTGTAAATGGTTTGAATTTAATAGAAATACTCAAGGAAAGAACTTCAAAAATTCTTAAGAATGTTCAGAGACTCTTCTTCTTTATTTATGTGAAAGACTTCCTAAATTCTTAGCATGGAC
This sequence comes from Torreya grandis, assembly GCA_037957365.1. Lineage (NCBI taxonomy): Eukaryota > Viridiplantae > Streptophyta > Pinopsida > Cupressales > Taxaceae > Torreya > Torreya grandis. The sequence goes on along the minus strand of JARHVA010004798.1, from coordinate 1,922 downwards.
ATGATGGATGTTAATTATTTTATTGGATGATGGTATGGTTTTTTATTGTTCATATGAATTTATTAAGGTTGATTAAATTACTATGCCTGCTAGGTTTTATCCTTTATTATGATAAAACTATTTATTATACATGGATGTATTGGGCTAACTATTTTATGTAATGGTTCATGTTCTCCATGGATGTGATTAGAAATGATATCCTCTACATAAACTTATGGAAAATCCTATTCTTATAGCTTATTCATATACAAACTTAGGCATATTTGCATTTAAACAATTTTCAAGGCCTTTTTGACCAAATAACCATTCTGACATATTTAGGTCCCAATAATAGAACCATTATTAGCAACAGTCCTTAAAATCACTCATCAAGACATGTTAGGTGTTTTAGTTTATGAAATTTTTAACAGGACTTTAAAATTTTATAATAAATTGTATAAAATATTAATATTAAACACAACACATATTATTATGTATAATTTTCTTATTACTCACCCCTAATGTATATGCACTTATTTATCATTTTACCATTTAATTAATTTAGAAAAAACTAGTATGAAAAAATAAATTCATTAGTAGAAGATAATTTCATTTCAAATAAGATTTATATATGTGCAAGTAAAAACTTACAATAGATTACTAAATAAAATAGTGCCATATATAGATCTCTATTACATTCTAACCTTTTCTTTTACAAAATTAGAGTATATATATTGTTCTAGAGAGACTATGATTCATCATCTTCATGACATTTCATTTTTTAAACTAAAGTATCTTAGACAAGACCATTATATAAAATATGTTACGTCTTACAATTATTTCATATTTATCTAATGAAAATGTGTGGGACTTATGTTCTGCATTTCCTTGCTAACATCAATAGATTTTTCATGGATTTAAAAAACCTCTATGTGCCTTATAAAATATATTGCCTCATTAATTTAAATTTAATACCATTTTATGTATGTTCCCTTTATTTAATTTATTATATCCACCCAAATCAATACATGGGGCATATTTTGATTGGTCCACACTGGTAGAATCACACAATCCTTTTACTTTAATAATGCCTTGGTTTGAATTGTGCATACCCATTATGATTTTTACTATACTTTATATCCATTTGGAGTCCATAGTTAAAAATTAATAGACAAAATAGATAAGTCACCAAGTTGTTTTTCTTATGCCCAGGTTTAAACCTTTTGAGTGGAAGACCAACTCGGTGAACAACTACATCACAACTAGTCACTAAATTTAAATAGAGCCATAAGTAATATATCAGAGACTTGAAATAACCTTTAAAGATTTTTGAACCATGGAATAAATTTTTAAGATGACCATTATTATTAATAATTAATTAATTTATCTTATACTTTAGCATATTAGAGTGTCTATGGGGTGCACTTTAATAAAACTAATCAAACTTAGACCTAGTGGCTATGTGAACTTATACTTTAGGGATATTTAAATAGACATGACTAGAATTATAATTTTTAAATGGTTATTTATGTGTCCAATTAATTTATTCAATACCTATAGTAAATGATAGAGTGAATGGGACATAGGATGTAATTAAGGCCATAGTTGACACTAAAATTAAACCAAAAGGTACTGTGTTAATAAAATTTAACCATAAGGAAATTTTAGCCAAGGGAAGAGATAAACCTTTAAGTAGAGGTATTGAAATTCATATTCAATAAGACCAAAACTAAATGGTGAAAATCATAGAGATCCTTATGATAGCATCTAAAACACTTATCATCATTTGAAATACCTAATAATATTTTTTATATAATGGTCCCAAAATATCATGGACCATTCTAGGCTACAACACCTTATATTGCATATTATGACTCTACTATAATTTACGTATTGTTGGTTCATGACTATATGCTTATAATAGGCTATGTACTTTAATATCT